>KQ961993.1:39677-61005 GCA_001563735.1 Leucoagaricus sp. SymC.cos
CTCTAGCAGAATTCACCTACAACAATGCCCCAAGTGCTACCACTGGTGTCTCCCCCTTCTTTGCTAACAAGGGATATCATCCTAGTATCACTGTTTATTCTAAATGTGATCTTGCTTCAGCGAGAGCCTGGCAGTTCACTGTTGACCTTGATGAACTTCATGAGACATTGAAATCGGAAATTGCAGAATCCCAGCAAAGGTATCAACATACTGCTGATGCTCAGTGATTACCTGCTCCCAACTTTCAAGTCAGTCAGACAGTCTTTGTTAAAGCTAAGTACTTCTGTACTACTTGCCCTTCTAAAAAACTCTCTGAAAAGTATCTTGGCCCCTACAAAATCATTGCACAGCCTGGTACCCATTTCTTTACTCTCCAACTCCCCAAATCCATACATGCAGTGCACCCTGTCTTCCATGTTTCCATGCTTGAACCCTCCACACCAAATCCTTTCTCTAATCACTCCAATCCTCCTCCTGCTCTAGTTGTTATTGATGGTGAGCCCAAATTCAAGATTGCCCATATCATCAACTCCAAAATAGATTGCCAACATGCATGTCATCTCCTCCACAAGGTGTTCTGGTTGGGTTATGAAGATACTGAAGATAAATCTTCATGGCTCCCTGCTACCAAGCTCAAGCATGCAGCCAAACTTGTTGCTGATTTCCATTCTGCCTACCCAGGAAAACCTGGTTCTGTAGAGATATTCAATTCTTATGTTTCTTAGATCTTTGTTCTTATACTCTTATTCACATTTTTATTGCTGACACTCTCTCCAACTGCTCACTTTGCACTCCTTTTTCCCTGCTTCTTATTGCCAATTGTGTCTCTGATTGCACTTCCCACTAGCCTCTCTGACTTCTTAGTCTCTGATCATTCTCCAACTTTTCTCTCTTTTCCACTCTTTTCACTCTCTTAATCTCCAAACATTCTCCAAATTTTTGCTTCTGTACCTCTCTTTTGGACTTGCACATTTTTCTCCCTCCTCAGTCTCTTTCCAAAATTTCCGAAATTCTCTGAAAAAAAAAAATGCACACAAAAAATCACACAATTTATTACCAAAATCATATATACAGACACTTTGTAGTATAGAACAGCTGAAGAAGATGAAGGACAAGAAAGACAAGATACTACCCTCTGACCTCTGACTTCTCTCTGACTACTTTTCATTCCCTTCATCTCCCTCTATTCCCTCTCCTTCTCTGACTTTCTCTCCTTCTCCTTCTCCCTCTTTTCCATTCTCATTCTTATTCTCTTCATCTTCCTCCTCATCCTTTTCATCTTCATCTTCATCCTCTTCACTTTCCTTTTCTTTCTCTACTTCCTCCACTTCTTCTGACCATCCTAATGGCCCAGCAACACCTGACTCCTCCTTCTCATTCTCCCTCTCCAGGACATTCTCCACAAGCTCAGCAATTACCTCCAACTTCCTAGCATACTTCATGTACCATGCATTGATATTCTCCAAAATGCCATTTGCTGACTCAACGGCAAGCCTCATCTGCCCCATCTGCCTGTTTATCACCTTAAGTTGGCAATGTATTCCACCTAAGTGCCCTTCCAACCTCTTCAGCAGCTCCTCTGACTGCTCCATCAAATCCAACAGCCTCTCTACAATCTCGTTGTCATAGTTCACCTTTTTTGACTTCCAAGAAAGCAGCAGTGGCATGTAATCCCTGTCATACCTGTTGCTTATCACCTTTGCCAGCTGACACCCTTTGTGATCAGCAATACAACGGGCACAGGAGGCTGAATCCCTATTGCTGCTGAGTCTCTGAATCATCTCCGAAAATAAAATGGCACTTACCTCTTGCCCTTCTCATTAATGTACAGCTTGTACTTGTACTTGAACTGCCAGCAGTGCTAGTAGACCTTTCACTCCCCTCTGAGTTTCACTGAAGAATTGACCTTCATAACCCTCTTCTTTGAGATAGGTCAATCCTTGCCTGAGTCCTTGTCCTCTAACTCTTCACTGTGTTTTCACTTGGGTGCCCCACTAGACCCAGCTTCTGGCACTATCTCCTCTATATCCCTTATGTTGTCATTGTTGTCCTCCTGTGCCTGTTCCTTTCCTTTTTCTTTCCTTGTCTCAGTGATCTCCTTTTCCTTTCTCTTCTCTTCTCTCCTCCTTTTCACTGTGTTGGCCTTTCTCCTCTTTGCTGCTTCATGCTTGTTTCACTGTTCCTCCAGCTCACACCTCTACCTTTCCAACTCCACCTCTCTTCTCCTCTCTTCCTCACATTGCCACTCCTTAGCTGCCTCCTCCTCTTCAAGCCTCTGCAGCTCCTCTAGCTGCCTCAACTCCTCCTGCTCTTGCACTGCCTTCTCCTCCTGTCGCCGATGTTTGGCCTCAGCCTCTTCCTCTTGTCGCCACTTTTGCTCAGCAAGCAACTGAGCCCTCCTCTCCTTTGTAGTGATCATGGGTATCAACATTGCTCTCAACAACAAGGACGGGCCTTGAGTAGGTTGAGTCTGTGATTCTTGAGATGACATAGTAATTTGAGGTAAAGAGTGAAGAAAGCTTAATTTTTTCAAAGCCCAATTTTTATACACAATCAAACACAACAATCCCATGGTCATTTTGGCTAAAGGCTTCAAAGGTTCAGTCTTAAGGGGGGAATACTGTTACAGCTCGACATTACTATGGTTGCTGACCATTGCCAATAACTCCTTTCATTCACATTTTCATCCATATGCTTTTACTCCACTTTCTTCATCACATGTTCATACACATCATGTAGTTCTTTGTTGAATCTCTGTTGAATCCCTTCTCCTTTTATTACTATCTCCAAGTATATTAACAGTAGATTACATGCTTGTACTCTTCAGTCTGATAATTGAGTTAACCTTGCCATTCAAGTTATCTCCTCCAGTCTCCAACTATCCTCTATCTCTGCTTTCTCCTATCTCCGAAATTTGGACCTGCAGCAGCAGAACAGTGCAACATATAAGTTGAAGCCAAAGGTCCACTTCTCTTACTCTGATAGTTGCTCATCCCATCCATCACTAATCCAGCATGTAACACATCTTTAGAGACTAGCTTGTCTTATTACAATTATACTACAACTCAATTGGAGGACTTACTGATAATCAAAAGATCTAATATGCTCTTAGATTACTCAAATACTCAGCAACAAGTTGGAAGCAAGATTATATTACAATCCATGCCAATCTGCTGATATGGGCAGTCTTCAAAATAGCAATGGAACAATTATTCTCTCCAATACAATAAACCTATAAAGCAGAACAAAGACTTAGAAATTGTAAACAAAAAGAAAGATATATTGAAGGAGATATTAGTGACTTTGCAGTCTTGGCTCCAAAAGCAGGACTACAAGACAGCACTTCTCTATGGGCCACCTTTAGTGAAGGACTCAATAAGGACATTGCAATTGAAGCTATTTAAGCAAACTCTACTTCAGGCTTGAGTAGGCCCATCCTTCTAATCTAGGGTTGATACACATTTCTCACAACCCTGATCTTGCTGGCTCTATGATCAATCTTGTCTTCATGGGCCTGTTGTCTGCACAGTCTGATCTTCCCAGATTGGCTCTCAATTATTGTGGCCCTTCAGACCATGTCCCAATCTCCACTCTTGTTTCTATCTCTGAATCTGAGATTAGAGTTTTGTACATAGTGATCATAAGGGAATCTCCAGAGGAATCTGGGTTTCTCATTGATCTTGTCACTGGTCTTCAGGCCCTCAATATAGAGGACCTCTCTTCTCCTGATTGGGTTGAGGTGGCTGCTACAGTAGTTGCTGAGATCTTTTCCTTGGCATGGAATGCATATGCCAAGGAGGTCATTGTTACAGGGTACACTAAGTTGTGGTGGAATGATGAGTGCTCCCATTCCATCATCAGGTATCAGAAATCTAAGGACCCTGCTCACTAGAAGTTATTTTGCAAGGCAGCCCACCAAGCTAAGCAGTGTTTCTTTGATGTGTGCATCAAGGAAGTTGTGGCTGAGAATAAGTGATCCTGGGACCTTATGGCCTGGGTCAGATCCTGCCAGCTCCCACTGTGTGAGGCTATCTCACATTGGGGAGAGTTGTGCCATGACATGGACATTCTGTGAAGAGCACTTGATGAGACCTACAATGCTGTCTCAGGGTAGCCTTGTGATCCTACTGTCTTGGAAGAACTAGCCCCACTGCAGGAGCAGGACTGGGTTCCCTTTTTGGGGTTGGAGGCAAGAGAGGCACTTTGGGTGTGCTTGTCACATTCCTTCCCTGGCCCAGACCATGTTATGTGGGTCCACCTGAAGGAGGTCCTCTCAAATGATGTCATTCTGGGAAACTTTCTGGCATTGGCCAATGCCTGCCTTGGGGTGGGGTGTTAGCCTTCTCATTTCAAGGAGTCAGTTTCCATGGTTATTCCTAAGCCTGGTAAACCCTCCTACTCTACACCCAAGTTATTTAGGCCAATTGTGCTACTTAATACAATTGGAAAACTTATTGAGAAGATGCTCTCTGCATATCTTCAGTTTGATAGCATCAAATTTGGTGTCTTTCATTCTAACCAGCTAGGTGGTATTCAACAGAGGTTGACCAAGGATGCTGGTTTATTTCTTACTCACTTAGTTAAGGCTGAGTGGGCTAAGGAACTCAAGGCAAGTGTTGTCATGTTTGACATTGCTCAGTTCTTCCTGTCTTTGAACCATGGTATGCTCATGGCCATTTTATTGAGGCAAGGGTTTCTAGTTAACATTTGCCAGTTCTTTGCTTCTTATCTTGTCAGTTGGAGGACAAAGTATCTTTGGAACTCATCCTTCTCCAAGTATTATCCTGCTGATATAGGCATGGGACAGGGCTCTGCTCTCTCTCCCATTCTCTTGGCATTATATCTGGCACCAGTAATCAAGCTGTTTGACTTGAGGGCATTATACCTTGAGTGTGACATCCTCTCTTCCATTGATGATGGTACTCTCATCACCCAAGCTCACAAGCTTGCTAACAATCTTGTACACCTCAAGCAGGCTTATAGGTTTGTTTTTGAACTTTTTATGGCATTTGGACTTGTGCTCAAGCATAGTAAGTCTGAGCTCTTCCATGTTTCCTGCCATAAGAATGATGATAACCCTTCTATTGATTTGGGGTATGCCTCCTACATGGGTGATTCTCCTCTGTGCCCAAAAACCTTTTGGAGGTATTTGGAATTCTATTTCAATTGCCAACTCAACTTTTGTGAGCATGTGTGGTATTACTCTACTAAGGCTATCTCCACAGTTCATGCCATGGGGATGCTGGGCAACTTGCTTCAGAGTCTCTCCCCTAGGCATATGTGTTTGCTTTACTGGTCATGTGTTGTGCCCATTGCTATGTATGGCTTTCATCTTTGGTATCATGGTCTGCACCCACATAAGTCCCATCTCACCTCTCTTAACAAGATGCAATGGAAGGCTGCTATCTGGATCACAGATGCTTTCCACACCTCTCCATCGGGCAAGGTTGAGGCATTGGTGGGCCTCATCTCTATGCACCTATATCTTAGGAAGTTGAGGTCATGTGCAGCATATCACATCCTCACTCTGTCTTCTACCCACTCTACTAGGCAATTTCTAGAGACTCACAAGTTTCTGGGTGTCAATCCTCATCAGTATCATTTTACCTGGCTGGGCTACTCTGTTGAGAAGATCTAGTCTGCTATTGTTGATACTCTGTTGTATCTCAGTGCTCCTGTCACTCTGGAGTCCTTTGATGTTGATGTACTGGAGGCCCACCTGGGGAGATGTCTTATGAACCAGTTTTCAGACTGTATTTGGCTCACTGAGTTCTCTCCAAGAGAGGAGGATGTCAATGTGCTACATATTTTGAATGCTGAGCTCGATCAGGCTCTGGTGCTCAATGACTGCATTGTTGTGACCACTGATGCTTCAGTGAGGTACAACATGGCTTACCAGGCTATTTCTGTGGCTTAGGTCTGGGCCAGCAGAATGCCTGTTAGGCAGTCTTTCCAGGCTGCTGACAGAGTTACTGCCCCTGATGTGGAACTCTATGCTATTTGGATAGGCATCTTTGTAGCTTGTGCACAGGAGGGCACCCATTATATTGTTTTGTTCACTGACTACCTGGCCTTGGCCTGGCAGGTAGTGGACTCTTCTGTCAGCAGTGGGCAGGCTCAGGCCTTGCTTGTCTGTCATTATCTGGCTAGGTGGCTTGAGGAGGACCTCTCTCAAACCTTTGTATTTGTATAGGTCCACTCCTTGCTAGAGTAGCCATTGTATTACATGGTCCATAGATATGCCATAGACCCTGCTGCCTAAGAGTTGGTGGAGGCTTGCTCCTTCACCACTCTTAACTATTTACATATGGCCCAGGCCCAGGCCTGTTATAATGAGTGGACTAGACAGTTCACTTGTATGAGCTTCTCTGGGAGAGATTTTTTATACCTCACTGATCTGAGCAGCAAGCCCATGATGCCCACATACCTCTCTAGTGGTATGTGGCTAAAGTATTTGCATGATTCCCTGTTTTGTGCACATGTGTGCAGAGCAGTTCTCAATCATGCACCTCTCAGAGAGTTTAGATGTTGGTTTAATCTCTCTGTTAATCATTCTTGCCCTTGTAGGTCCACTTGTTGGCAGACCCATGAGCATGTTTTAACAGTGTGTATAGACTTCAGTGATCTGTGGTGCTTTCCTAAATGTTGGAAAGAGCTGTTAGATTTCTGCAAGGAGAACCTTTGGGCATTCTCCTTTGTGCATCTCCCAGTGGAATAACAACAGTGCAGCCACTCTTTGGTGGTTGCCAGGTTCTCTGGGGCCTAGGTCTTGGGAGGTCCAGCATTGACAGCTGATGGGGGCTGTGCTAGTTTGGCCTTAGTGCTTTGTGGGTGCCAGTGGTGCTACAGGGCATGAGAGTGTATTACCTGCTTTTCCATCCACCTCTGGGTGTAGAGAGGGCTTATCTTTCAGTGCAGGCTGCCATGTTCAGCTAAGCTGTAGAGAATTTTGATTTTCTGTAGATTACTGTAGATATATTTTTGTATTTGCAACCAGACTGCTATCATGCACTGGTATATAAATTTATGATTTTTTTTTTAAAAAAAATAATAATCAAACTTGACTATCTTTGACAAGTGGAAAATTTATGCAAGAAATATGTATAGAATTGTATGGAAATAATGCAAGCTTGGTCTTAGAGCTTCTGCTTTAAGATATATATAAACTTTGAAATCTACAAGACATAACAGAAACTGAAAATTGAACAAAAGCTATAATCTGAGATATACAAATATTCTCAACAAATCTATTCTTTCAAGGTATAAAAAAAACAAATAGGATATAGACATTGATTGACTTTACAACTTAATCAATAAATTATTATTGTAAGACAAAGATAAAGATTCTCAGAATTTGGAAGCCTCAAAAACTCTTGAACACATTACTAACAATATCCTCACTGACACATAAAGAATAGCCTTTAAAAGAGGTGAATGCTTTTTCTACAAAAAGAAAAGTCACTTTTATAGACAATGTCCAGTGAGAAGAGCCCACTTATCTTCACATAAAAGACTAACAAAAGACATTAGATAATGTAAAATATTCTCATGTTCTATCTAAGGAAAAGAAAAAAGAAAAATTATCAATAAAAAGAAAGAAAAAAGAAAAATAGACTCAAATACAATAATCTACCAAATTTATGATGACAATAATAATGATGAAGACAATGAACTCAAAATTTTTTGATTATAAAAGAAGATCAAATTAACAAGATTAATCTTTTACAAAAAGAAAAAGCATTAATCATACCCCTCAAACTACATACTAAACATGAAAATTACAATATTAAAGCCCTATTGGATTCAGAAGCTTCAGGACAATTTATTGACTCTAAATTAGTTAAAAAATATAACCTCTTAAAATTTCTATTTAAAAAATTAATTAAAACATATAATGCTGATAGATCAAAGAATCAAGCAGGTAAATATACTTACAGTATAAAACTTGAAGTAGAAATTAATAACAAAATAATAACATTTTAACTAAAAATAATTAAACTAGGAAAATATCAATTATTTCTAGGAATAACTTGGTTAAATAAGTACAATCCTGGCAAAAACCTTCATTACAATAAAGAGATAAAACATCTTCAATAATGACATTATTATAAACAGAAAGAAGAAATAGAT
This sequence comes from Leucoagaricus sp. SymC.cos, assembly GCA_001563735.1. Lineage (NCBI taxonomy): Eukaryota > Fungi > Basidiomycota > Agaricomycetes > Agaricales > Agaricaceae > Leucoagaricus > Leucoagaricus sp. SymC.cos. The sequence goes on from KQ961993.1 coordinate 47,808, forward strand.
GACATTCAGCTACTTATCATTACTTGTCTTAGAATGTCTGAGTTTTTCTCTTCTCCAAGTATGTCTTATGTATCTCATTGCAAGAAAACACCTTAGCTTTCTTTAGAGGATGAATTATTTTTTAGATTAAAGACAATACTTCTGAACATGTCAGATAAGTACTGTCAACTTGAATGTGCTCTCTTTTTTGTTAGAGAGCACATAAAATTCCTGAGAACTGAATAAATCTTAATATCTCTACACTGGCAAACTGTAGATGCATGTTCTTAATTCATGTAAGAACTGATATGATAATATGGATGATTGACAAATCACTTCTGTTCTCCCAATACTATTGATGGAGAATCATTCTTATAATAGAAGAAGATGAAGACAAAGTACTAGAACTACTACTTCTCTCCATGATATCAAATGACAAGTCCTATATCAACCTATTACTCTATGCTGCCTATGACAATCCTCTCTACCAATGATACATTTTAAATGGCAAAGTAATCTGCATCCTGAAAAATCAATCAGTTAACATAATAGTGAATAGATGGAAAATTGACAACAATAATGAATTTAAAACTTGATAGAAACATCCTTTCTTAGATCATTGTGAGTCTACTCTGACACAAGTAATAGTGAATGGTATTGTTAGAGGAACTTATCATTAAGGACATGTGATGCCTTTGATCAAACAGGTTCTAGAAATATTGAATGATGTCCTTCCCCTATCACTAATACTCTTTTTTTTTTTTTTTTAACTCAAAAATTTATATACCAGTGTGTGATAGCAGTCTGGTCCCAGCTTAGTAGGCCAGAGTACTGTTACAAGCTAAGCTAGAGGCCAAAGACAACTACATAATGAGCAAAACAGTTAGAAAGTCTATATATCTATCGCAATCAGCCTTATCAGATGTCCCCCTTCACACGAGAGCCTAGTTGATATTTCAGTTTTAGCAGTGATGGCCAAGCATGTGCCTACCCTTGCACTCAGCCTTTGCTATCTTCTGAAAAATTCCCTGGAGTGCCTTCTGTAAGTCTGAGGGGGCTAACTTCTCAGCCAACCACATCTGGTCAAAGCAGTGGTACCAGAATGGGCACTGTCAGTTGGAAGCACTGTGATCACCTTTACAGTTCACACAGCATATGGCATGTGGGCATGGGGCTCCCATAGGGGTTAGTTCCTGGGATGGCTTCACAGAGGGGTTACCTCTGTAGCAGGAAGCATGATTATAGTAGCTGGCCTCAGTATGAGGACCAGCACACTGGGGGCATTGGGGGGCCTGAGAATAACAGGCATGAGTAGAATATCCCCAGTGCCAGCAATGTTGACACAGAGGGATACTGGAATGAGAGCAGGCTGTATGCACAAAGCATGAGGCTGGGCTGAATTAGAATGAAGAACTAATCAAGTGCTTGGCAGTAGTGCTAGACTGGGAGTCAAAAACATCAAACCACACAGTAGCAGTATTGGCACATTGGAAGTTGTGCATAACCCAAGGGCTATTTGCAAGAGTAAAGGAGCTAGCTATGTGAGACTTCCCCATGACTGCTCGGACATCAGAAGTAGTAACCTGCTGGCCATCCACCTTGAAGAAGGGGACATCCACAACCTTAAGATATGATTGTGAATGTGGAAGGGCAGCCTCAACTCCACCCTCAGCAAGGGAGAGGAAGTGAGAAACACTAGCCTTTACCAGGCCTATCTCACTCTGGGAAGCAACATGAGATATAAGGAGGGAGATCTCCCTATATGCAAAGTGATAGGAGTTGACCCAAAGGTCACTCTTGCTGAGAGAGCAATTAGCAGCCCCTACCAAGGCTGGGAACTGCAAAGAAGAGGGGAGAGGGTCAATCTTGATGAGGACCTGCCACCAGGAGGGACTAGGAATAGTCAACTTGATCTTCCACTTAGGAGCAGTAGGTGGGACAGAAGCCTGATGCATTGCAATAATGCTATCAGAAGGGAGGTTGGGGACTATCTTGGCCAGATTGACCAAGGACCTCACATCACAGACAGTGTCAGTGTAACTATGCTTAACACTGGAGGGAGGAGGGGGGTGCTTGGTGGACTGAGTGGGCCAGGGAGGGAGAGCAGGCTTAGAAGCCAGAGAGGGACAGGCAGTAGCCTTAGAAGGAGGACCACATGCTAGGACAGAGAAGGCAGGAGCAGCTAAATCAGCTATTCCATGGATTGGAGGGGGACACTGCAGAGCATCACAAGGCAGCATGTTATGCAAGGCAGAGGCCAAGGTGGGTGCACCAGGAGACTCATTGAAGGGCATAGTATGCCCCTGTGAAGCAAAAATGTACCCCACTGTGACAGACAGAGTATGAGCAAAATGCATAACATCTCACTCATTGTGCCAAGGCTTACTGGCCATAGATGCAAGTGAGTCATTAAGAATGGTAATCCTCTGCACAAAGTCAGTGGAGGGGTCAGAAGGTTGATAGTCCCAGTCACCTGGGGTCAGAGGACAAACATGGGGAGCAAAGATGCTTGCTCTAGGGAAAAGGGCACCAGTAACTGGAGAAGGGGACACTGGGGGGACAGGAGTAGCAGGGTATGACACTGAAGGTGCCAGATGGGGCTGGGGGGTGTGAGCTCAGCAACAACTAAGTTATGCTTCTTCTTGTCTTTACCCTTACAAAGGACAGGCACAATGGGATTGGGTGGCCCAGTAGGGAGGACCAATGCACAAGGAGTAGAGGGGCTTGCCATCTCAGCATCACCCTCCTGCAACAGAGTCAGGCTCAACATTTCAGCCTCAGACTCAACTTCGATGTTCTCATCCCAAGAATAATTCTTCAAACTGTGTATATACACAGACTTATCATCAGACATAGTGAATATGAGAACACAGCCAACACCTAGATGATGGTGGTGTATGGGAAAGAAGGGATGCTATTACTAATACACTCCTATCACAATGATACACTGCTGACTCCACTGCATCCCATTCCACCACCCCTTTCTACTGAGGTATCCATGGATAAAGACAGTAATACTAGCAAATCACAACAAAGCTGAACTTGTAGCTGAAGTATCTCTCCCTAAGAGAATTTGAGCACATACCTTTTGACACATTACACCAAATCTCCAGAGTCCTACTAAAGAAACAATGACTCTGCCCATGCAAACCTTATGCCCCATCATTATATCACTTCCATTTTATGAACTTATGCTTCTTTGATAGACTCTGATTGATGATGACTTCTAATTCCCAAGTCATCATTCATGAATGTATAAATAGTATGTATCCCTTGATATTCCCTTTTCATGATGATTCTTCTATCCCTCTATCAAAACCTTAATGACATCTTCTTAACTTCTCAACTTTGTTTCTGAATGTATTACTATTATAGACTATATTGCTTTTCCTTAGGGTTATGCATACCTATAGTATTCACCCTTCTTTATGGACTGAGTTTCTCAATTGATTTGTAGCAATACTATTGGACTTTCAAATGAACATTATAGCTCTATATCTTATTCAAGTAGTAGAAAAAGAATCTGTAAAACCTAGAGTAGAGCTATATATATGACCAAGAGGGATCAATGGAAGCTTAGCTTCCATTCTCTTCAGTTACTCATCTGCATAACTCCTAAGGCTATCTTAGTGAGAAGTCTCTCATGCCTTTACTGATTGACATACTGTGTATGATTTCTCCTGCATTGTAGAACCTCCCAAGACATCTCACTATTAAGATTGAAAGATCTTAACTTCCTAGTGAGTACTATACCTATTTCCTGCTCCATCAACATAGTAGTATGAAAGAGAGTTGCTCTCTTCCTTTGCATGACCCAGATGAGTATCTAGATTGATTCAGGTATTTGATACTAGCAAGGAGATGAAGGTCATGGAAGACTTCACTGCAATACCTTCAGAATAGGACTTGTGCAGTCTGCTTCCCAGCCCCACTAGAATGGATGATGTGACTCCAGTTCTAGTGGCACCACTGGGATAGGCTCTCATTGCTTTCATAAGGATGAGGTACTGCCAATAAGCACCCATAACAAGAACTATGTTTACTCAATCTGTTGTGAAAGCCTCTATGAAATTAGCAAGCTTTATGACTAGCCAACCTGAGATAGATGATATTTGCAGTTACTTAATAGATGTTCATTGCTGGACTCAACTTGTGCTCAAGTAGTTTTATGAAGGCAAGAAAAGATTGGCCTAGAGATAGAGAGGACAGTTGGTAAAGTTACAGCTCTTCTCAAATGATATGTGTCAGGAATTTTTTCTATTATTTTGTCAGGCATGAAGCATCTCATACAGATGACATTAAAATATTGAAGCTTGTCTGTACTCATAAATTTTCACAAATTACCAATGATTTCATATAGGTAACTGGAGATACATTGGAATACAGAAGTTAGTTGAGTATTTCAAAGACATTGAGTGCCTTTGTAACTCCCATAATTCTAGATCCATAAACAATTTCCCCTCAGATGAAGAAATTCATTTTGTTGACCAGCATTGGCAAGAATTTCTGAATACCATCATAGAGATAGAAGATGGCATACTGGACATAAGAAAAGCAATTATCCTTGGCCTAAAGACTGTTGATGTCAAAAGCACTGGAACCACATCTAATGTGTCTAGTTTTTTTTTTTTCAACAATTTATTACATGGTGCTCAATCACAGTCTACATCCCAACTAACTATAATTACAGAGTATTCTATATTCCAAGGTATACCAAACCTAAACCACAGAAAGTAGTAGCTAGGAATAGAAAAAGAAAATTACATAACTAAGAGGGGGTCAGAAAGCTAGTAGTGCTGACAACTGAAAGCTCAATAAGAGCACCCCAAGCAATAGATGCTTACTCTTCAGCTCATCATCTTAAAAACCAGTCAGCATCAAATTGATGATGCCAGAACTTGCACTTGTGATTATTAGCCACATGCTTGGCATGGCAATTAGAGCAGATAGGAACATGCAGACAAGGTTCATCCACAGATGTGGGAGGAATGGGAGGGTCAGCTTTCAGGTTACCCTTGCAGCAACTAGTGTATTCATGATGGTGCATCTCTGAGTGAGGCCCAGAGCAGTATGGACAGCAGATTGCCTCTACCTTATAAGTGGTGGTAGGATGGCCCCAATGCCAACAATGTTGATATTGAGGGACTCCAGGTCAAGCCTTAGCAGGCTTGATGGCATATTGGGCATTGCCAATAGTAATGTAGTGGTCATTCAATGTCTTGAGCAGTGTACTAGATTGAGAGTCCCAGATATCAAACTATATGGTTGCAGTATCCAAATGCTGAGAATTGCACATAATACATGGTTGAGCAGCAAGTCCAATGGATGGGTCTGAAGCTGCAGCAAATGATGATGTGACTCCTTCTTTAGTCACAGGAAAAGGAACATCAACAATCTTGAGATAAGACCATGACTTAGGAAGGTGGGCTTGGATGAAAACTCCAGCATTGGAAGAGATAAATTTGGACACAATCTTGATGTCCTCTTCATTGGGTACAATATTAGTGGCCAATGAAAGGCCTGAATAAGCAACACATACATTCAAAATTTGAAGGCAGTGCTTCTTGAGGGCAAGCTCCTGATTGACCTGGAGCATGACTTTAACATCAACCTCATGAGGATTGGTGAGTGGAATAATGAGCTGGTAACATGTAGAGCCAGAGATTGTGAAAGAAGGCTGACACTTGGCCAGGCCAGGAAGATTGTTGGTCATGTGGTGCATAGTAGCAACATGGTCTGGGGATAGGATGGGGAAAGCCTGGGCTAATTCAACCAGTGCTATGTCATTGCAAGTGGTTCTAGGTTGAGGCCAAGAAGGTCTAGACTTGACTGCATCAATGAACAAGCATCAAGACTTGTCTATAGCAGGCTTCTTGATTGCTGGTTGAGGAGTTTTAGCTGTACCCTTGTCCTTGGGCATAGGGTTAACAGCAGGTGCTGCAGTTGATGGCAGAAGAGGAGCAGACTGGTTAGCAATGGATGGAATGCATTTTACAGCCTGCTGAATAATTTGAGTAGCAGAGATGATCTCACTACCATCACCACCAATTGTAACATGTACATCATCAAATGCACAATATGGGAAAGAAAAGGAGTTGAGCAGTAGAGCAACTAGCCTAGTATAGTAAAGATGCAGGTTGTATTGAGTTTGCATGGCCATTTGAGCAAAAGCTTCTGGTGCATCTTCAGCTTTGAAGTATGACCAGATGAGACAAAGTTTGTCAAAAATATACTGTCCATTCTTGGCACTAACACCCCCAGGCCCAAGAGTGGAGACAGGATCATTGTAGTGGTTAGATGAAAGAGAGTTTCATGGAGTGTTGAACAACCAGTGTCATTGGTGTTGCTGGTATCAAGAGTGGCTCCAAAGATAAAGCCAGGAGTAGCAGGTTTAGGAGGAGAGCTAGCCTTCCTTTTTTTGTGACATTTAATGGTGGGTGTCTTTATGACAGTCTCAGTGATTTTTGCATTAAATTTATCAGCATTGAATTCACTTGCAGATTCATCCATAGCTACTTCTTCAACAGAAAGACCAGGAAATAGGTTTGTAGTAGATATAGTAGACATCAAGTAGAATATAGACTAATCTCCTAGACCAACAACCCAAAAAGAGAAGGTGATGGTAAGAGATCAAGGAAGGGATGCTAATGTGTCTAGTTGAGAGAGCAACTGAAGGAGCTGAATGAATAGAATAATTACATTTTGATACATGTTGAGTTCCAGAATTTGTTTAGTAGCATTTTGACTTGTGCAGATTTGAAATGTCAAATGAGCATACAATAATGGTCCTAGGACCCACTCATTCTTGAACATAGTTGCTTTTTCTATCTGAGGTAGAGACTCTTTAAGTGTATTGAGTTCTTTATCAAAGTGTTCTCTAGATCATTGAAATTGATGTTTTTGATCCTTGATCTTATATGTAGCAGGCCTTCTGTACTCTTGATCATAGTTGTCTCTTTATTGCCACTGCTAGTATATTTATTTATGTAGCCAATAGTGACTTAGAAGAGTTGAATATTAGTTATGGCTAAGGTTCACTGAGTGTAGAGTTCAAACAATGACTCAGAACTGAGTATGCTATATGATGTCCTTGGGGTATTATATCATATAATACTTGTAGTAGAAAATGAGTGTGTTGTCATGAGAAAAAAGCAGAACTCTGTAGTCAAGTAATGTATACCATAACAAAGTGCATAGGTAACCTGTTTGCCACCATCCTCTAAATGTCTCCCCCTAAATACAGGAATCTCTTTGGAACTGTTCATTGTTTCTTGCTATATCATGTATTTGATATTGTTGTACATGTTGCAGATGATCAGGTGAGTAGCTGTATGAGGACTTTTACAGGTAAAAACACTGAGATCTGGGAAAGTACTAGTATATTTAAAGCAAGAACAAGTATGCTCATTGATGGAAGCTGGACAAAGGTTACTGAATCACCAGCATCTTATTATTGACAAGTGGCTATACTTCAGAGCATTTTTTCACTTGTGCCTATGTCTATACCATTTCTCCATCCCTTTCATTAATTTACTGCTAACATGCCTTGAGCTTGATATAGAATCAAAGCAATATCAACTGTATAAGTAAGTTTAATACACTGTCTTTATCAGGATATAACTTATATCTTAATTATTCATATTCAGTAACTAATAGCACACATTTGGTGCAGACTGCTGAAGAGCTCTACCTCCTCAAGTTGACATAATCACTATTGCTATACCCACTCTCTGAGCTGTTGGGATAAATTCATGAATTACTGAAAGAGTGAAAGCTATAAGAGAGTGAGAAAAGTTATGTCCCCAGCCAAACAAGTCCCAATACACCCTCTTTGTTTTGTGGTTCCTTACAGCTCTTCTACTTGCCAATGCTGCTGTCATAACTAGATACTTCAATGAGTTCTACAAGAAACTAGTACTTGGGTAGACTTCATTAAGACTATTCTACACAAAAATAGAGTGTGTTTCCTCTTATGCTCCTTATCAGTGTTAATTAGTATATTTCTTCTGTTGAGTTTCTGAACCTTCTCTTTAATTTCTAAGAAGCTGGTAAACTCACCATTACAGGATGTGAGAGCAGGCCATCTATCTTTGTGTGCAGAACAAGAGATACAGATATCACTGTCATGCTAAAATACATTTAAAATTACTCCTATAAGTGTGAGCCACTCTTTATTCTTTGTGTTTGAGATTTCTGCTCACAACTATGTAGAAATGACTTTTCACATGTATCACAAAAGACTTTGCCCAGAACATGACTGAAGACTTTTTGTAGATTGTATCCTGAGTACAAACTACCCACTAAAATATTGACTATGTCATATTCAGTTATATATACCTATGCTAAGATGCATATATAAATGTTTTCAATAATTCCAAGAGAATGATAACCACTCAAGAGGATAGGATCTCTTAGCAAAATTGGGTGAGACCTCATTTAAATCTTTGAATAAATGATGATATTGTAGCAGAGACCTAATTTTGAAGAGTTCAAGCACTCACATTAGATCATAGCTAGTCATTTTCCTCTTATATCAGCCTATATCACCTACTTTTTGATGAATAAATCAGACATTGTATCAACACAGGAAAACTCCAGCATTGCAGTTTTCAGCATTTAAAGTGAGTATAGTACAGAAACACATGCATCAAACTAAAATCACATCTGCTGCTTGTTATGACTCTATTCCTAATTGCCTACACTATGTCAAGACCCATACTACTACACCAAGCTGCATAGACATACAGTATGTGTGATAATCTTCAAGCATAGTGCTGATAGAGCTAATAGCAGAGGAGATAGGTCTCTTCTATGTAATCAGATAAGGCATTGATAGGATTTTCTCACATGAGTGACTTAGCCAGTCTTCATTGTTCTGCAGCTGATCCCAGAGGCTCAAGAGTAATCATTGAAGAAGGCCTTGGGCTGGAGTCCAGTATATTCTCAACATTAGAATATTCTTAATATAATGACTATTTGGTGCTCTTTCCTCCTATATATCTACTCCCAATCTTTGAGCTTCACATTGCAGATATCATATAAGCTACTAACTTGTTTAATGAGATAAAACATCAAATTGAAGGCTACACACTTGTCAGACTATATATAGAACAGAATAGACAATAAATTTCCTTTAAAAAATCTTTCTGACATCAATCATTTTGCTTTGCCATTATACTGTCTCACTTGCAACATCTAGAATCACCTGATAATCCCACCAAGTGGGGCCTTTTAGACTAGTCTGTTTGATTCACATGCTGGCCTTATTAGATCCATTTTCTCACTTGTGCTCATTGGAGCAATAATATAAATAATTCCTTTGAAACTTAGTTGCAATTCTTGATAAGAGGTCCAGCAATATCTTGGACTTTAGTCACTGGCTCTCAGCATCTCTTGTCAATATCTCCAATAATGTCAACCATTGATCACTGCCACTCCCATGTCTCTTCCTGCTATTTCCCTTTCTAATCAGATCTTCTCTTCATTGCATCCTACCTCCCCTCCCACTCCTTTCTTAATAGTAACTTGATTGTCCTGGCCCAGTTGTTCCATTTCTTCCCCTGTTCCCACACCCAGTCACATAAGTATTAACAAACATATCTATATCATTGTCACCACTAGACTGTATATCACCCTCATGTCTGTTGCTCTTGACATCAGAAATGTACTTCTCTGCTATTTTTTCTTTGTATTTATTGTTGTCAATGTTCCCTGGCACCTTGAGCTCAAGAATTTCATTTTCTTCTTAAAAAGAAATCTTATTTACTCGGGCTGTAATAGTGGGACTGACAATGTGATAACTGTTATTAAGTTTTCTATCAGAATGACAAAGGTCTGTGGTATACTAAATCAAAAATAAAAGTTGAAAAACCAGAGAAAATATATGTTGAAGTCTAAAAGCTGCAGTTAAAGAGACCAGAGGCAATGTCAGACATGGGATAATTCTCATGATGGCATCAGGCAGACTGGACAGGATGAGATTCACTCTTCTCATTACTCTCTTGAACATAGGGCATACTCTTCAGCAATGGGAGAAGGTGCCCTGTCTTGACCTTTTTTCTCTGTGGTTGACTCTTGCTTGTATGCTTGTCAGCAGTGACATCTGCACTTTTCTGCTCATTTTCCTTGTTCTTCTCTTTTTGCAGCCCACAGGGCTTGTTCTTGTCACTTTGTTCTTTCCTAGGTTTCTTCTCCTGGTTGGCTAGCTGCTTTCTCAGATCTTCAGACTCCCAACATGATATTGGTGCCCAGTGACATTTACTGCTTCTCAACACATCTCAAAGATGATGCACTTTACTGATTGTTGTCAGCTTGTGGGAGAAAATCAGTTTATTGCTGATTGGCCACCCAACAAGTTAAACATAGAATCTATCACATATGTCAATGTCATAGTGCTTGTACCTCATGTCAGCTGGTTTTTTAGGACCAAGAATGTTATCTGCAGCAGGTATATCTCTATCTCTGCTGATAGCAGAAAAACAAACTCACTCAATCCAACATTCAATAATTTGCAGGCTTTCTTCTAAATATCCTGGATTGTTTCCTTGTTCTCCCTGCCTACATTGACATGAGTTTTATTTTGCTTTTCATACCTATTAACATATGCACTACTTTGAGAAATAGCCCATACATCAAAAAGAAGGCCAAACTCCATTGAAGTCTTCCCTATGATGTTGGAGAAGAACTTCAACACCCCCTCATCAGTTGCATAGTATGTCATACCCATGCCATCAGCTATGTGTCCATGGGTGAATAGCATGAAGCCAGTGCAGCTGGTCCTTGCAGCAATGTTCTTGATCTAGCCAATCTAGTAAGTGAGAAAGACTGAGAAGACTTTCCAAGAACTCACCTCTCTCTGAATCAGTTTTGAATTCATAGTGTAATCTGTTGTTGCTGTACAATTAGAGGTATGAACACTCGACTTCTTGACCTGGCAAACTTCCTCAAAGCACTCCAGAATCTCATCAGCCTCCTCCTCAGAAATTTCTTCAGCATGTTTCTTTGCAGCCCCCTGGATGACCTGTAGAGGATGACATGAACCCTTGAGAAGGTCTATACCTATTGAGCCAGAGTTTTGGTATCAAGTGGAAAGCTCTCACCCTTGTTCATTTCTTCTGCTATGAAGTAGATGAGCACATTGTGCAGCAAGGCCTTGCACTCTTTTGCAAGTTTTGTCTCAAGGCTAAGGTCATGCTAGATGGTGGCTAAAGGGACATTATGCTTTTTGGCAAGGGCCTCCATCTCTTGAAACCTCTGGGCATGGAAATCCTTGTAGTCAGCCTCAAGGGCCTTGTGTTTGAGCATATTCACTTTCTGTTTAGCCTCTCCATCCTTACCAAGGGGATGAGACACAGCTGGAATAATTGGTTGGAGAGGATTACAGCTTGCATGAGTGGTTTCCATACTTCAGGAGACTGAGAGGACTGGTAATGTAGTTCTGTGGTATAGTGAAAGTGAGAGGAACTATGCTGGTGAGGATTCAAAAAAAACTAAGATCCCTTAGGCTGTGTCACATAGACTACTCAATATGCCAAATTACAATGGCCCCTGATATCTCTGCCATATGCATAATGCATTGCCAGTGGAGACTTGACATTAAGGTACAGAGATTGGGTCCATTTTGTGGAGACTTCATTTGCTTGGGTGAGTGCTAGTGTTGTTTTCATTGTCACTATTTGTTTGCCAGGTCAACCCCCAACTTTCTACTAAACCATTCACTCCCACCAAGTATCTGCTTAAGCTCATTGACAGTGAGTACTTTCTCAGCTGGATGTTGATGATTTGGCTCATGTTTCTTTCAGGATATCTATCATGGTTTACAGAAACAATGAGCATGACCATGCTGGTCCTGAGGTGATTTCATTCACTAAGGAAGATCTCAGTGCAATTGCTGCCCTTGAAATTCAGGGCAGTTTTATTATTGACAATGACCTGTATATCATTGCTGCAGACACTGTGTTGTATGGTGGCCTGCTGCTGGTCAGGCAGAGATCCAACAGGAAGGCATATATGGTCTTTTATGGCCATTATATAGGCATTTTTCACACTTGGTACATTGTCTGCTAATCCTTCCTGAATATTCTAACCTCCTCTAGGCCTACTTGCACTATGCAGGTTTTAAGTTTCCATCACAACTCCTTTCAAGGCTATGATAGTCTTGAGGAGGCCAAGGGTGAATGGCTCTATACTCTCAGGCACAGGATCTGGGGTAGAGGGGGCCTTTGTCTCAACCCAGTCAATAACTGAGACTTTCACATCCTTACATCTGAGATGTTTGAAGTCTATAGGCAGCACAGTGTTCAGCACCTTAATATTCCTTTTGATCAAGTGAGTAGTCATCATTTTGCCTTCTTACCACCTCTCTGACAAAAAACTAGGAATCAACAACAAGTATCAGCTCTCCCTCATCTATCACACCCTCAGGCTCTCATCTTAGCCTCTCCTACTTGCCCTCCAGCTATGAGAGACTTGAGTCTATCTCTGAGCCTTCAGCCCCAACAAAGCCAGCAGCTCCCAGCAGGCTGGTTTTGTGGTGTTCTCACATCCCTGAGCACCTCAACACCTCCAATGATATAACCAACACTCTCCTGAAATATACCACCACACCCAAAGGCAACATTGACATTAACCCCAAGTACACTGTCAAGTCCAAGGACACTACCAACAAGGGCAAGGATAAAGCTGAGCCTGTTTCCTCTATCCCCAGCAAGAGCAACAGGCCAGGCCACACATCTTTCAACCACGAGAAAATTTGCAGTGCCATTTGTGACATGCTGGAGTATATCTAGCACCATCCCAAGGAGACCTATCAGAAGAAGGGGCTGAACTCTCATGATGGCAACTGGAAAGTAGTTGTCCAAGGAATTTCACCTGCCATCTATTATGGAGAGTAAGTCAGTGTGCCTTTTGCAATTACTTATTTCACTGACACAATGCTTGAATTTCATAGTGCTGAGGCTAGTAGGAGAATGGGCAATGTGCCCATTAGAGAGGTCAGATCTTTTGCAACCCTTGAGGAGGCTGAAGCTTTTTTTGGATATGTCTTCCATGCTGACATGCTTATTGAGTATGATAAACTTGGGCAAGTATGTTGAGTTGGTCATCATCTCACTCATTTGGACCATACAGCCAATGCTGGGTCAGAGTATTCTGAGTAGACACAGACTTTTGCTTATATGTTATTCCCAAATCATGTATCTGAGTTTTGGTGAATGAATAT
>KQ961993.1:68534-84177 GCA_001563735.1 Leucoagaricus sp. SymC.cos
AGCGTCAGCGAACAAACGTGTGGGTTTATCCACATTTGGTTTCTTGAGCTCAGGAGCCGGCTTCTTAGGAAGTGGGTGAGTGATTTTTGCTGGACCCTTAGCTGTGGGCTTAGGGTTAGCGGTAGGCACCGGTTTGGCGACAGGTGGGGAGGGCGTGGTCTTGGCACTAATGGAAGGAATGCGTTTGACAGCCCGCTCGATGATTTGTGTAGCGTTGACGGTTTTGCCGCCATCACCACCGATAGTGAGTAAGACATCATCAAATGCCTTATAAGGGAAGGGGAAGGAGTCGATCAATAGAGCGATGAGCCTAGCATAGTAGAGATGCCAATTGATGTGAGCTCGAGAAGTGGCATCGTGAAAAGCAGTGGGCGCATCTTCAGCTTTGAAGAACGACCATACGAATCAGAGAGAATCGAAAACATCTTGAGCCTCTTTGTCTGAAACCGTGAAAGGGCCCGTTGAAGAATCCGGTCATGTAGACGTAAGAGTATTACGCGGAGTGTTGAAAACAACGTTGGCAAAAGTGCCGACGCTACTAGAAATAGGAACAGCTGAGCCAGTAGCAACCGGCTCAACAGTGGGAATAATGGGAGGTGGAGTAGGAGTTCCCAGTCCACCAGGAGTGATAGGTTTGAGAGGCGACGAGGCCTTCCTCTTCTTGCGATGTTTAGCGGTTGGCATCTTCAAGATGGCCTCAGCGATTTTAGCGTTGAATTCATCAGCGTCGAATTCGCTCGCCGACTCATCCATAGCATTCTCGTCAACAGCGAGACTAGCGAATAAGTTCATAGCAGACATATTGGACATTGGGTAGAACGTAGACTAATCCCTCAAAACCAACGACCCAAAAGGGAAGGTGGTGGTAAGAGATCAAGAAGGGTTGCTGCCTCACAACTTCCTGCAGGTGCCTCCTCCAACCTGCAGTTTAGCTGACTCACCTGGCCCTGCACCTTCTCCCCCCTCACATACACCTCTCTCCAAGGCCACTGCTTGTCCTCCTCCAGTCTCTAGGCCTGCTCCTCCTTCCAGGCCCACTCAGTCTTCCAAGTGCTCCCTGCCTCCCTCTAGTGCCAAGTGTAGCTATGCTGACACTGTCTGTGATATCACATCTTTGGTCAATCTGGCCAAGACTGTTCTCACTCTCCCCTCTGATTGCATCATTGTAATGTATCAGACATCTGTCTCTCTAGTGCTCCCAAAGTGCAAAATCAAGTTAACCATTCCTAGTCCCTCCCATTGGCAGGTGTTAATCAAGATGGACCTCCTTTCTTTTTTTTTCTTTTTTTTTTTTAACTCAAAAATTTATATACTAGTGTGCAGTAGCAGTCTGGTTGCAACGACTACAATAGTACACTACAATTACACTATGAAGAATGAGTCCCTCCCAGCTCAGCTGAATATGGCAGCCTATACTCGAAATACATCCTTCCTACACCTAGAGGTGGACAAAGAGCAGGTAAGATCCCTCACCCCCATCCCCACACAACACAGGGTATGAGCACTAAGGAGCAACTAGCACAGCCCCCATCAGCCACCAATGCCAGACCCCCCGAAAACCCAACCAGGCCCCCAGAAAACCCAGTGACTGCTGAAGAGTGGCTGCACCATTCTTATCCTCCAGGGAGGTGCACAAAGGAGAACACCTTGGGGTTCTCTTTGCAAAACTCAAGCAGCTTCTCCCAAAGCTTGGGGAAGTGCCAAAGAGGACTGAAATCAGTACATTCAGTCAAAATATGCTCATGAGTCTGCAAACAAGCAGACCTGCAAGGGCAGGAATAATCATCAGAGAGCCTAAACTGGCGCCTAAACTCCCTGATAGGCACATGCTTCAAAACCACCCAGCAAACCCTAGCACAGGTGGGTGAATCATGTAAAGACTTAAGTCACGTACCCCCAGAGAGGTAGGTGGGTGTTAAATGCCTGCCCTTGACATCAGTCAGGTGCAAAAAGTCTCTTCCAGAGGAGCTCAATGAAGCAAACTGCCTAGTCCACTCATCGTGACAGGCCTGAGCCTCGGCCATACAAATATAATTAAGGGTCATGAAGGGAGACTCCCCTACAGGCACCTTGAAAGCCTGGTCCGTCACAAAGCAATGGACTGTGTGATGCAACAGCCACTCCAGAGAGGAGCAAATCTGTACAAATGCAAAAGTGCGAGAGGGATCCTCTCCCAGCCACCTTTGTAGACAGCAACAAACAAGCAGGGCCTGAGCCTGCCTGCTGCCAACAGATGGATCCACTGCCCACCTAGCCAAAGCTGGATGGTCAGTGAACAAGACAACATGACAGGTGCCTTCCTGTGCACATGCAGAGAAAATGCCCATCCAAATGGCATGAAGCTCCACATCAGGAGCAGTCACCCTACCAGTGGCCTGGTGGGATTGCCTCACCGGCACCCCGCCCACCCAAACCCAAGTGGCCGAAACTGCCTGGAACGCCCTGTCCCAGCCCACAGAGGCATTTGTGGCCATGACAATGCAGTCCTCCTGTGCAGAAGCCCTATCAAGCTCTGCATTCAGAACACGCAGGATGTTGACATCCTTCTCCTTAGAGTTGAACTCAACAATCCATATGCAATTGCCAAAGCAATCGAACAGGCACCTACTGGGGTGAGCATCTGAAGCATCAGGCTTGAACGTCTCCAAGGTGACAGGAATAGAATGATACCTAAGGGTATCAACAACAGCTGACTGAACCTTCTCAACAGAGTGGCCCAGCCTGGTAAAGTGGTATCAATAGGGATCCATGCCAGGAAACTGCCTCATACCAAGCAACTGCTTAGTAGAGTGCATAGATGACAGGGTGAGGACCTGGTATGCTGCCCAGGACCTCAACTTCCTGAGATGTAAATGGATGGGAATGAGACCTGCCAATGCCTCAATGCCACCCAAAGGGGAGGTGCAGAAAGCACCTGTGATCCAGATCACAGCCCAGTGCTGCATCTTGTTAAGAGAGGTGAGATGAGCCTTATGAGGATGAAGCTCATGACACCAAAGACAAAAGCCATACATGGTGATAGGCACCATGCAAGACCTGTATAGCAAGTGCTTTTGCCTTGGAGACAAACTCTGAAGTGAATTCCTGAGCATCCCCATAGCACAAACCATAGAGATAGCTTTGGTAGAATAATAGCAGACATGCTCATGGAAAGTGAGCTGTCTGTCAAAATAGAAACCCAAATACTGCCAAAACGGCTTGGGGCAGAGAGGAGTATCTCCCGTATATGGGGTGTAACCCAGGTCAATAGGTGGATTGTCATCCCCCTTATGACACAAAAAATGGAAGAGCTCGGATTTTTCATGTTCAAGGACAAGCCCAAATGCCACAAATAAATCAAACATAAACCCATATGCCCCACAAAGGCACACCAGATTGTCGGCCAGCTCCCTGGCCTGGGCGATGAGTGTACCATCATCCACATAAGATAGAACATCGTATTCAAGATGTGACACCTGCAAGTCAAAGATCTTGAGCACCGGTGCAAGATAGATAGCAGAGAGGATGGGGGAGAGGGCCGACCCCTGCCCAACTCCCACATCCACATCATAAAAGCCTGAGGAAAAGGAATTCCAAAGATATTTGGTCTTCCTTCCCACAAGATAAGAGGCAAAGAACTGACACACATTGGTTGGAAAACCCTGCTGCACCAAAACTGCCATGAGCATCTCATGGTTCAAAGATGGGAAGAACTGAGCAATGTCAAAAGCAACAATGCTCGTCTTGAGTCCCCTAGCCCACCCAGCCTTAACCAAGTGAGTAAGGAATAAACCAGTGTCCTCAGTCAACCGTTGCCGAATACTACCTAGCTGGTTAGAGTGAAAGATGCCATATTTGACACCGTCAAACTGAAGACGCCTGGATAGCATCTTCTCAACAAGCTTCCCAAGTGTATTAAGCAGAACAATCAGCCTAAATGACTTGGGTGTGGAGTAGGAGGGTTTGCCAGGCTTAGGAATAATCATCAAAACTAACTCCTTAAAATGAGATGGCTAATACCCCACCATCAGGCAGGCATCAGCCAGCACCAAGACCTTCCCAATGACGACATCATCAGAGAGAAGCTCTTTCAAATGGACCCACATAATGTGGTCTAGACTGGGCAAGGAACATGAAGAGCATGCCAACAGTGCCTCCCATGCTTCCAACACCAAAAAAGGGACCCAGTCCCACTCCACAAGCAGGGATAGCTCCTCCAACACTGTGATGTCACAAGGCTGCCCCAAGGCAGCATTGTAAGTCTGATCAAGTGCCCTCCACAGGGTATCAATATCATGGCATGACTCCCCCCGATGTGAGATGGCCTTGCATGGTGAGAGCTGGTGGGGTTTCACCCAGGCCATAAGGTCCCAGGGCCTCTGGTTCTCAACAGCTATCTCTTCAATGCAGGCATCAAAGAAATGCCATTTAGCAAGATGAGACATCCTACAAAATGCCTTCCAATCACCAGGGGTGTGAGACTCCTGATACTTGGTGATAGCAGCAGAGCACTCATCAGTCCACCATAACCAAGAGTGCCCTGTGACAATGATCTCCTTCACATGAGCATTCCACATAGAGGAAAAGACCTTGGCCACCACAGATGCAGCAGCCTCAATCTGATCAGGAGAAGACAAGTCCCTTACATCCAGGGACCAAAGACCAGTGGCAAGATCGATCAAGAACCCGGACTCCTCCAGGAACTCTTCCAGAATTACCATGCATGACACCCTAATATCAATCTCAGATAAGGGAAGCAAGGTGGAGATCGGTACATGATCCAATGGTCCATGACGATCAAGATCCAACCTGGGCAGATCAGATACAGATACAGATGGCACTGTGAAGACAAGATCAATCACAGATCTGGCAAGATCAGAGTTGTGAGGAATATGAGTCAACTCTGGATTAGAAAGTTGGGCCCACTCAAGCCCAACATCAGAAGCCAGCTCCAAAAGACACTGGGTGACCAATGGGTGCAATGTGCAGAACAGATCCCACACCTCCGAGTGACAATTAAAGTCACTGCCCATGTAAATGAAAGCAGGCAGCTGATCAACGTCCCTAGCAAGGAGGTTGATCACCATATGAGCATTGTCCAAATAGACATTAAGGAGGTTCACTGTCCCACGTGGTGTAAACAATGAGAGGACAAAGAGATCGTGATGATCAATGATGTCCCTCCACATAGAGGGACACAATACAGCCAAGCACCTATGGACATAAGCCATGACATGCGGGTTCTGCCCACCAGTAGGTGGCCTTACCATATAGAGCCAATCGGGATGCTTAGGTGCACCCACAATGTCATCACCCTCCTCAGAGGTCATCAACACCATTTGTCTTATCATTCTCTAGGGCAGTTCTTGGAAAAACAAAATGTCAAAATTGTCCTTGAGTGCCTCAAGTACATAGTCTACATGTGCATAGTTACAATTAACATTCTGTGAAAAAACTCAAATGTCCCCTATAACACCTCCAGAAGACCTAGTGGGGCCCCTAGACATGAGAAGATAAGCATTGGGAAAAAGTAGAACGATGAATGTCAGAATGATGACATACCTCCTGATACTTGTGACAAATCCAGTCCTTATCAAACTGGTGATGCCAGAATGGGCACTGCCTCGAGTCAGCAGTGTGAGCCTGGTGACAATTCAGGTAGTGAGGGGGGTGTGGGCACAGCTGGCCAGCAGGGGTAGGTGGGATGCCCTGGCAGGCATTCTCCTTACAACAACCAGCAAATGCATGATGTGCATTGCAGTAGTGAGGTTCCGAGCACAGAGGACACCTAGGCATCTTCTGCTTACACATCTGAGAGGAGTGCCCCCATCGCCAGCAGCACTGACAGAGAGAGGCTCCAGGATTGGCACTAGCCTCCATAATCCTGGAGGTCCAATGCCCAAATTGAAAGGAGTGACCCATGAGGTTAGCAGCACGAGTGCCCCTCTGAGAGTCCCAAACCTCGAAATAGGCCATCGCAGTGTCAGACAACTTAGAATTGCAGACCACCCAAGGGGGGCCCACAAGGATGAAGTGGTTAGAGAGGTTTGAAGCCCTCATCACTCCCTTGACCTGGTCTGAGGTGGTCCTAGAACCATCCTGATGAATAAAAGGGATATTGACAAGCTTGAGAAAGCTCTTGGACATGGGGAGGTATGCCTTGGAACCAACAGGTGAGAAATGAATACCCAACCATTGTTGAATGATGTTGAGCTGCTCAAGAGAGGGGATGTCAGTGAGCTGAATAGACCAGCCACCATACGCCACAAGAACAGACTCCACACAGAGCCCAGAGACCCTACTGTCAGTAAGGTACTTGTTGAGCAGATGAGGCATCTGCTCAAGATTGGGCCTGGTGTTGGAATCATCCAGGACAAAGAGGACTTGCTTCCTGCTAGGTCTCTTGGTGGTAGCCTTGGGTTTCTTAGCAGGGGGAGCAGGGGCAAAAGGCATGATAGGGCGCTTAGCACCTGCCACAGCCACTGGAGTGGGAGCAGCAGACACAGCAGCAGCTGTGTCAGCCTGGAGGAGAGCCATAATAGCAGAAGGAGCAAGGTTGGGGAAAGACCTGGTGACATGTACCAGGTTCTCCACCAAGCCAGAAGAACCTATGACAGGGGCAGGGGGAGTCTGGGTGGCAGCTGCAAAGGACTGAGCACCTGGCTTGGATGCAGATGGAACAGGAGGTGGGGGACCCTTGGAGAGGACCCACTTCTCAGCAGCCTTCTTTGCCTTAGTCTTCCTCAAGCCCTGGGACTTAGGAGGAGGCAGGGCAGGAACAGACCCCAAAGGCTCACCAACCAGCACATTCTCAGGCAGGCAGTCAGGAACACTAGGGGGAGAGGGGGCAACATCTATCCATGCAACCTTGGGGGAGACAATCTCCACAGGAAGGGCAGTAGGCTCATGCATAGGAACATCCTCCAATGACATGGGAGGGTGAAACCAAGGTGCTGCCATGTCATACACAGTAGCATGTGAAGGGTCTGTAGAGTCAGCCAAAAGGCTGCCCCATGGGTCAATAGACATGAGCTCAGTGAACCCAGTAATGGGCAGGCCAAACCTGGGGGGAGGAACAACACCACACTCAGACATCCACCTCAGAAAATCCAAGGCGTGATTGAGAGACACCCATACTGCTTTGAAGTTTGCCTGAGGATCCACCAACTCCTCCTCCAGAGAAAGTGGGTATGGCCCCAAAGGGGTGCTAGGCTGCAGGAGAGCAGCAGGTTGGGAAGAGAACCCCTGGAATGGGTCCTGAAGTGAAGAGAAGAGGGACATGTCCTCAGGGGATGCGGCCCTGGAGGAGGCACATGAGGAAAGGGGGCTGTGGCACCTGCCTTGATGGCAAGCAGCATGGTCAGTCCTGGTGGCCGTCCTAGGTGTATGGCCAGGGTCAAGAAGGAGTTCAATGTTATTCAATCCTTCAGAAAGCCCAGAGGATGAGGAAGGAGTCACAGGAGGGGCATGACCAGAAGACAGGAGCACACAAAGGCATTCAAGCAACTGATCACTGTGGGAACTGGGCTCCACAGGAGGGGGGTCAGCCATGTTTGAAAGGTACCAAAGATCCAGAAATCAAGTAGGCAGATAGGACTGTGCTAGTGATTAACAATGACGATGGAGATGTTTGCACTTGTTTGCTGACCAACAAGGTGGAGGTATCAGATCAAGAAGTGATAGATGGACCTCCTTTCCTCCTCCTTGCAGTTTCCAGCTCTCATTGGGGCTGCAAATTATTCTCTCAGTAAGAGCAACCTTCAGGTTAACTTCTGCCATTTTGCATATGGAGGGATCTCTCTTTTTATGTCTTGAGTTGCCTCCCAGGCTGAAATAGACCTGGTGAAGGCTAGTGTTATATGTCTCCTCTCTCTTGCTGAGGGTGGAGTTGAGGCTGCTCTTCTCTGTTCACAATCTTACCTTAAGGTCATAGACATTCCTTTCTTTAAGACAGATGGCCAGCAGGTCACTGCTAATGATGTCTGGGCAGTCATGGGGAAGTCCTACATGGCTGCATTCTTTACTCTTGTGAATAGCCCTCAGGTTATGTACAACTCCCAAGGTGCTAATATCACTACTGTGTAGTTTGATGTTTTCAATTCTCAGTTGGACACTACTACCAAGTGCCTGATTAGTACTCTCTTTCAATTTGGCCCAGCCTCATGCTTTGTATATGCAGCCTGCTCACATTTTAGTGTCCCTTTGTGCCAGCAGTGCTGGCACTGGGAACACTCTACCCATGCCTGTCATTCTCAGGCCCCCCAATGCCCCCAGTGCACTGGTTCTTATACTAAGGCTGGCCACTAATAATATGCTTCCTGCTGCAGAGGTAGCCTCTCTGTAAAGCCACCCCAGAAACTGACCCCCATGGGAGCTTCATGCTTGCATGCTGCATATTGTGTGAACTGCAAGGGGGAGCACAGTACAAGTAACCAATAGTGCTCATATTGGTGCCATTGTTTCAATCAGGCTTGGCTGGCTGAAAAGTTGGCCTTGTCTAAGAGGATGTTGGAGTACAATGCAATTTCTCAGAAGACAACAGAGGAGGAGTGCAAGAGTAGGAGAGTATTCAACTAGTGCTACTAAAACCTTGAACTTCATCATAGCCCCCCACCTAAAACTGAGTAGGGCAAGGAGGTATTTATTAAATGCTGATTGTGATGGACATTTACATAGTTTCAGTCTGTTATATGTTTTTGTAGTTGCTTTTAGTTATACTCCTGTAACAGTATCTTAGGCTACTAACCTAAGTGTGGACTGCAATTGAGCACCACATAATAATTTTTTGATTTTTTTTTTTAAAAAAAAAGTGTATTATGAAGTGATAGGCTACTGATGATACAGGTATTTTTTTTTTCTTTTTTTTTTTTAAATCATAAATTTATATACCAGTGCATAATAGCAGTCTGGTTGCAAATACAGAGATGTATCTACAGTAATCTACAGAGAATCAAAATCCCCCATAGCTTAGCTGAACATGGCAGCCTGCACCAAAAGATAAGCTAGAGGTAGACAGAGAAGCAGGTAATATGCCCTCACCCTCCACAGTACTACCAGCACCTATGAAGCACTAAAGCCACACTAGCACAGCCCTCATTAGCTGTCAATGCCAGACCTCCCAAGACATAAACCTCAGAGAACCTAGCAACCACCAAAGAGTGGCCACACTGTTGTTACCCTACAGGAAGGTGCATAAAAGAGAATGCCTAAGAGTTCTCCTTGCAAAAATCTAACAGCTCTTTCTAACACTTAGGAAAGCATCACAGGTCACCAAAGTCAGAATACTCTATTAAAACATGCTCACAGGTCTGCCAATGAGTAGACCTGTAAGGGCAAGAATGATCAACAGAAAGCTTAAACTGGCACCTAAACTCTCTGAGAGGTGCATAATTGAGAACTGCCCTACACACATGTGCACAGAATAGGGAATCATGCAAATATTTTAACTATATACTGCCAGAGAGGTACATGGGCATCGAAGGCTTGCTGCTCATATCAGTGAGTTACAAAAAATCTCTCCTGGAGGAGCTCATATGTACAAGTGAACTGCCTAGTCCACTCATCATGACAGGCCTTTGCCTTGGCCATATAAAGATAATTAAGAGTAGTGAAAGAGTGAGCCTCTACTAACTCCTGGGCAGCAGGGTCCATGGTATATCTATGGGCTGTGTAATGCAATGGCCACTCCAAAGAGGAGCAAATCTATACAAATACAAAAGTGTGAGAGGAATCCTCCTCAAGCCACCTAGCAAGATGACAACAGACAAGCAAAGCCTGAGCCTGCCTACTGCTGACCAAAGGGTCCACCACCTACCAAACCAAAGCAGGGTGATCAGTGAACAAAATAACATGATAGACACCTTCCTGTGCACAAGCCACAAAGACACCCATTCAAATAGCATAGAGCTCTGCATCAGGAGCAGTGACTCAGCTAGCAGCCTGGTGGGATTACCAAACTGACATCCTACTGGCCCAGACCTAGGCCACAGAAATAGCTTGGTAAGCCCTGTCATACCCCACCAAAGTATCAGTGGCTATGACAATATAGTTGTCAAGCACCAAAGCTCAATCAAGTTCAGTGTTCAAAATACATAGAACACTGACATCCTCCTCCCTCAAGGAGAACTCAGTGAGCTGAATGTGGTCTGAAAACTAGTCCATAAGCTGCCTCCCTGGATGAGCCTCTGGTGCATCAGCATTAAAGAATTCCAGAGTGACAGATAAAGAGAGATACAACAAAGTATCAACAACAGCAGACTAGACCTTCTCAATTGAGCAGCCCAGCCTAGTAAAATGATATTGATAGGGATTGACACCAAGAAACTTGTGAGTCCCCAGGAACTGCCTGGTGGAATGGGTAGGGGACAGAGTGAGGATACAGTACACTGCCTGTGCCCTCAACTTCTTGAGATATAAATACATAGAGATGAGGCCCACCAATGCCTCAACCCCACCTAAGATAGGGGGGTGTGGAAAGCACCCATGATCCAGATAGCAGCCCTCTGCTGCATCTTGTTAAGAGAGATGAGGTGGGCTTTGCGTGGATGCAGCCCATAACACCAAAGACAAAAATCATATATAGCAGTAGGCACTACACATGATCAGTAAAGCAAACACTTTTGCTTAGGGAAGAGACCCCAAAGCAAGTTGCCCAGCATCCCCATAGCATGAACTGTAGAGATAGCCTTAGTAGAGTAATACTACATATGCTCACAGAAGTTGAGCTGGTGATCAAAATAAAATCCCAAGTACCTCCAAAAGATCTTTGGGCACAAAGGAGAATTGCCTGTGTAAGGGGCATACCCCAAGTTGATGGGGGGGTTATCATTGTTCTTATGACAAGAAAAATGGAAGAGTTCAGACTTGTTATGCTTGAACACAAGTTCAAACACCACAAACAACTCATAAACAAATCCATAGGCCTGCTTAAGGCAAATGAGATTGTCAGCAAGCTTGCAAGCCTGGGCAATGAGAGTGCTATCATCAACATAAGAGAGAATATTACATTCTAGGTACAATGCCCTCAGGTCAAACAGCTTAATAACTGGAGCAAGATACAATGCTGAGATAACAGGGGAGAGAGCAGAGCTCTGTCCAATGCTCACATCAGTAGGATAATACTCAGAGGAAGATGAGTTCCAAAGATACTTCATCCTCTGCCTAATGAGATAAGAGGCAAAGAATCAGCAAACATTTGCTGGAAAACTCTGTTTGAATAAGATGGCCATGAGCATATCATGGTTCAAAGATGGGAAGAACTGTGCAATGTCAAAAGCAACAGTGCTTGTCTTGAGACCCTTAGCCTATCCAGCCTTAACCAAGTGAGTAAGGAATAAACCAGTGTCCTCAGTCAACCTCTGCCAAATACCATCTAGCTGGTTTGAATAAAAGACACCATACTTAATGCTGTCAAACTGAAGACACACAGAAAGCATCTTCTCAATAAGTTTCCCAATCATATTAAGCAGAACAATGGGCCTAAACAACTTGGGCATCAAGTAGGAGGGTTTACTAGGTTTGGGAATAACTACAGAAACTGACTCCTTAAAGTGAGAAGGCCAACACCCCACCTCAAGGCAAGCATTAGCCAGTTTCAGGAAGTTTCCCAGGACTGCATCATCTAAGAGGACCTCCTTCAAATAGACCCACATCACATGGTCCAAGCTGGGGGATAAATGTAATAAATACATATAAAGTACCTCTATTGCCTCCAGTTCCAAAAAGGGAACCCAGTCCTACTCCTACAGCAGGGCTAGCTCTTCCAAAACAGTGGGATCATAAGGCTGCCCAGAGGCAGCATTGTAAGTCTTGTCAAGTACTCTCCAGAGGATGTCTATATCATGGCAAGACTCTCCCTGATGCAAGATAGCCTCACATGGTGGGAGCTGATGGGGTTTGACCCAGGCTATAAGGTCCCAGGGCCACTTATTCTCAGTTGCAATCTCCTCAATGCATGCATTGAAGAAATGCTGCTTACTCTGGCAGGCTGCCTTGCAAAATAACTTTCAGTGAGTGAGATCCTTGGACTCTCAGTACTGGGCAATAGAGTGGGAGCACTCATCATTCCACCATGACTTAGTGTGCTCCATGACAATGACCTCCTTAGTGTGTATGTTCCACACTGAGGAAAAGATCTCAGCAACCACTGCAGCAGCAGCCTCAACCTAATTGGAAGAAAATAGGTTCTCAACATTGAGGGCAGTAATACAGGTCTCAAGGTCTGCTGAGTAGTAGGGCCAATATTGTTGAGTTTCAAAAACACTTCTTGCCCTTCTTTCCTAGAAGTGACAACTTGATTCATAAATTTGTGAGACAGAAAACTGTTTACAGCTTGTCAGTGCAGGACACAATGTCTCTTTTTTTGTTTTTTTTTAAACTCAAAAAATTTATATACTGGTGCATGACAGCAGTCTGGTCCCAGGTTAGTAGCCTGGGGTACTGTAACAAATACATCCAAAAACAACTACATAACTACAAGACAGATAATGAGCAGAAAATGTCTATCACAGTCAGATTATCACTAATGTCCCCATCCTTAATAAGTGACGAGAACCTTGTTGATATGTCAGTTTTAGTAACAATGGCCAAGCATGCATCTACTCTTGCACTCAGCCTCTGCTGTCTTCTGGGAAATTTTCCGGATTGCCTCTCATAAGTCTGAGGGAGCTGACTTCTCAGCCAGCCACACCTAGTCAAAACAGTAATGCCAGAATGGGCATCATTGGTCAAAAGCACTGTGATCACCTTTACAGTTCACATAGCATGCAGCATACAGGCATAGAGCTCTTGCAGGGGTCAGTTCCTGAGATGGCTTTGCAGAGAGGTTACCCCTGCAGCAGAAAGTGTGATCACAGTGGCCAGCCTCAGTATAAGGACTAGCAAACCAGGAGAAACAGGGGGCCTGAGAATGGCAGGCATGGGTAGAATGTCTCCAGCATCAGCACTGCTGATACAGAGGGATACCAGAATGAGAGTAGGCTGCATGCATGAAGCATGAGGCCAGGCCAAACTGGAATGAGAAGCCAATCAGGTGCTTAGCAGTAGCACTGGACTGGGAATTGAGAATGTCAAACTATACAGTGGCAGTGTCAGCATGTTGGGAGTTGTATATAACTTATGGGCTGTTTGCAAGAGTAAAAGAGCTAGCCATGTGGGACTTCCCCATGACAGCCTGAATATCAGAGGCAGTGACCTGCTGGCCATCTACCTTAAAAAAAGGAATATCAACAATCTTAAGATAAGATCATGAGCATAGAAGAGCAGCCTCAACTCCATTCTCAGCAAGGGAGAGGAGGCAGGAGACACTAGCCTTAACCAGGTCTATTTCACTCTGGGAAGTGATATAAGATATAAGGAGGGAAATCCCCCTATAGATGAAGTGACAGGAGTTAACATGAAGGTCACTCTTGCCAAGAGAATGATTAGCAGCCTCTACTAAAGCTGGGAACTACAAGGAAGAGGGAAGGGGGTCAATCTTAATGAGGACCTGCTACTGAGAGGGACCTGGGACAGTTGACTTGATCTTCCACTTAGGGACAGCAAGTGGGATGGAAGGGAGATCAGAAACTGTCTTGGCCAAATTGACCAAGGATATCACATTGCAAACAGTGTCAGTGTAACTATACTTAACACTGGAGGGAGGAAGGGGATGCTTGGTGGACCAAGTGGGCCTGAGAGGAGGAGCAGGCTTGGAAGCCAGAGGAGAACAGACAGTAGCCTCAGAAGGGGGACCATGCACTGGAACAGAGGGGGCAGAAGCAGCTGAGTCAGCCATTCCATGGATCAGAGGGGGACACTGCAGAGCATCACAAGGTAGCATGTCATGCAAGGCAGAGACCAAGGTGAGTGCACCAGGAGACTCATTGAAGAGCATAGTATGCCCCTGTGAAGCAAAAATATACTCCACTATAACAGACAGAGCATGAGTAAAATATATGATATCCTGCTCATTGTGCCAAGGCTTACCAGCCATGGATGTGAGTGAGTCATTAAGAATGGTGATCCTCTGCACAAAATTGATAGAGGGGTCAGAAGGCTGATAGCCCCAATCACCTGGGGCCAAAGGACAAATACAGAAAGCAAAGATGCTCACTCTAGGGGAAAGGGCACCAGTAACTGGCAAAGGGGACACTAGGGGGGCAGGAGTAGCAGGGCATGATGCTGAAGATGCCAGACAGGGCTGGGGGGCATGAGCTCAGCAACAACCAAGCTATGCTTCTTCTTGCCTTTACTCTTATGGAGAATAGGCATAATGGGATCAGGTGGCCCAGCAGGGAGGACTGATGCATAAGGAGTAGAAGAGCCTGCCATTTTGGCATCACCCCTCTGTAATGGAGTTGGGCTCAACATCTCAGCCTCAGACTCAACTTCAGCATCCTCATCCCAAGGATAATTCTTCAAACCATGTATATACCAAGATGAATCTTCAGACATAGCAAATATAAGAGCATGGCCAACACTTAGATAATGGTGGTGCATGGGAAAGAAGGGATGAGCTCACAATGTCTCAACTTCATAACAAATAATCTAATTCACCTTTTGAGGATAATCTGAAATAGAAAATATTACACTTCAGATAGGTTTCTTGACAATGGTACCAGATTAAGCTGGCCTTGTGCTTTCACATCATAGATGAGGGGCACAAATTTGGAAGATCCATCTCAGAGACAGGTGAACCAGGAGCAGAGATGAGGTAAAAGAAGAAAGATATGCATGTTGATACACTATGCTTGGGTCACATGGACACATTGTTAAGAAACAAGGAAAGAAAGATAGAGAACAACAAAAGACATTTATAGAACTGTCAAAGACAATCCTTGACCACCTCATCAATCAGAGAAGAGATTGTGAGAGTCAATGCAACCTTATTACACACAGCAATTATTCTTTTTGTTTTTCAACCACTTGTATCCTCTTACTCTGAAATATTTCACTGTGTTACAACTCGTACGTCTCTGGACAGACCCAACTAATACTGACTGTTTCCACATTACTCCATTTCTTTTCCTACCATTTTACATCTTACTATTTCTTTGTATATCATTTGTTTCCGAATACTTCCACACACTTCCACTTATCTCCCATTTGATTCTGTTCACCTTTTATTCCCATCAATTATTAGTTCTTATTCCTTTCTATGCCATTCCGCTCGATACCAATAGTTTCCATTCCACCTTCATGTTTTCTTTTATATTACACCCACTTTTTATGATTTCATTCTTACTTCATATGTCACTGTCCATTTCCCTTTCTATGCCCACTCTTCATACTATGTCATTTCTCTTCATTATCTCTCTGTTGTTTCTATCACATGCCCGTCGCATCGCATAGTTTTCTGTTTATTCTGTTCTCTTGTTTATCACTTTCTGATGTTTTCCATAGATATATAAGTAGCAGATTACGGTCATGTATTCTGCAGTCTGATAATCAACTTAGTTCAACACTCTTGATTATTCCAACTTTAAACTATTTGTCCTCCAAGCTCCTCTAAGTCCTTTCGCTCTTACTCCTAAATTGGACCATCAGCAGTGGAACAGCACAGCACATAAGTGTTACAACTCATATGTTTCTGGACAAACCTGACTATTACTGACTGTTTCCGCATTACTCTGTTTCTTTTCCTACCGTTTTATATCTTACCATTTCTTCATATATTATTTGTTTC
>KQ961994.1:12058-23455 GCA_001563735.1 Leucoagaricus sp. SymC.cos
AGAGAGGGTGAGAACTTGGTATGCTGACTGAGCACCCAACTTCCTCAGATGTAAATAGATGGGAATGAGACCACAAGTATCACAGTCAAGCCATTAAAATAAATGCTCTATGTGCTTACCTATTATTAGTGTACATGTCAATAGTAGCATTCTATATTTGTATTTGCAATTATGAACTTATAGACCCCTTAGTATTTCATATCCTAGGACTCCATTGTTATGCTCTTTAATGCTATTTGCTGTAGTCAGTATGTGCAAATATGTAGTATAGGTGATTATTGCTGGTGCATACACTCTAGCTGTTAAGGCCAAAGCAATTATTGAGCAATTACTACAATATCCTGACCTATATCACAGAAAAACACACAGAAGCACATACTCAGATCATGGTCCCAGCATCCCTCACTCCATACTTCTCATTAGAGCCTCTGAGAAAGACTAACATCTTAATAAAATATCATTAGATGTATATAACAATCCCTCTTACAAGTATTACTGGCTTAATAGCATCTATATGTGTACTCTCCAACACCCACCACTCAAAGCATTAATGAATAGATGAAAGCCAATTGACATTCACTTACCAGAAGAAAAATGGACCCATTTCTACTTATAACTAGACAGTGCTCCTCTATTTGAGCACTTTATCTAAACTATTATAAATAGAACCTACCAGCAGAAAGAGTTAGTAGCAGCCAATCCCTTCTTGATCTTTTACCATCACCTTCCCTTTTGGAAATATACTGAGAGAGTCATCTCAAGCAATGCTCAACTGTCTTTGGGCTCTCTCTATTAGCCTTAACTGGTCAACATACTTTGCAATGACTTTTGAGTTGTTGTCCTTCATTTCCTTTCCATGCTTCAGACTGACTGGTCCCCTTGGTGGTATAGATTTGTCTGTATCATGCTGATTCCCCTGGAGTTCCCATATGTTTGCTAGCAGGTCCCTAGATCCTGGCAATGTTCTCTTTTGTCAACACTGTCACTTCAGCAACAATTCTATCTCTTGGGCTGGTCCATAGATTCTCAAGATCCTCAGTGCTCATTTCAATATTTGCTACTCCCTCAACACTTGGCCCCTACTGCCTGATTTTGGGATTCTAAGGCTCCCTGGGATACCAACAACCTCCATCACCACCAGCACTGCTTGCTGGTGGTTTACACTCCTTTCCTTCCAGCTTGCATGTTGTTGTTATATGTGTAGGTCTCATTTTCAACATGTATCTGCCATGCACTTGACCCTCTGCCCAGCCACATCATTGGCTGCAGCTCTTCTTGTTTTATGCCATGCTGTGACATCATCTGCAGTGTTCAATTGGCTGATTATATGGTCTGGCCACAGTCTGGGTCTAATATAGGCCCTCCTTCTTTCTCAATACTAGTTATTGTCAAGACAGTATATTTGCCCCTTTGGGCACACCTTTTGGCCTCCCCCCCATCATTCCTTCTTCTTCAGTATTAGTTGCTGTTGAGGCAGCATATTCATCCCTTTGGGCATGTCTTTTGGCCTCTCTTCTATTCTGAATCTTATTTTGAACCTCAGACTTTTCCTAGACTTCTTGCCTTGGACATTTATACTTGGGCTTTCATGCCCTTTAATCATTTACTGCTGGTTCTGTCATGCTCCTTGGAAAAGGGCATTGACAATGTCAGTCAGCTTATATATTCAAGAACCTTGTTTACAAAGAATTAGAGCACTCTCCCCCCTTTTTTTTTCTAGCCTTGTGCTCTAGCAGGCACTCTGCCACATCTGAAGCCTTCCCACCCTCACTTGTTCCATGGATAGTATGGCCATCTCCTGGTGATTCTGGTTGTTTCCTGTATTTCTGGCACTTCAGTGTCTTCTGAATTGTTTTAGTAGACTTTAGTGGATATTATAGTTGAGGGTTTCATCCTAGGCTACTATATATTCGGTAAGTTGGCTTGGTTGCTTTAGCTAGCTAGTAGGTCACTGTTTGTGTAGTGGCTTTGGGTATGGACTACAATTGAGCATTATATAATAGATTATTAATTTTAAAAAAAAATAGTAGCAGCTATACTTATTGCATGCCACCATCAGCTTGCACAACTCCTAGAGAATGACAATGAAGACTCCTTTGTTATGACTCTGGGTAGATTATTCTGGATAGTTCCATAGACCATAGTATTTATTTTCTACTACCTAGTGTTACCCTATGCTTTCTATTCTTGCACACCCTGTATTACCCTGTACCCCTAGTATAAGTACCTTAGGTAGAGCACTGTATTCCTTATACTTTACCAATTGTACTTTTCCTTTGATTGCCCTCAAGACTTTGCCAATGTTGCAACCTGAGTTAGCTCTTAAGGTTATAACATTTGGTAAAGTGTCACCAACTCACCTTGCCAAATGGAACAAAGGCATAAATGACATCATTTCTATGGAGAGGATGATCCTGCCAGAAGAAAATGACAATGAGCACTAGTAGCAAGCATAGCAGAGCAACTAGCAGATGAAGAATATGTACAGCAGCTATTACAGGAGGAATGAGATAACAAGACACCAGAAGAGTCATCAACAGAGATAGACAAAGAAGAACCTGAACAAGAACACAAAGAAGCAGAAGGAGAATCTGCTTGAGAATTAGAACATTTGTCAGCAGCTCTAGGATCACTTAGCATCAGTTGACAAACAACCTCAGAAGAAACAGACACTAAAGAGTCAAAAAGCACAGAAATGTCTCAAGAACATGAAGGAATGGATATGGGAGGAGCTCCTCTGCCATCTGCACCTATCACACAGATGATCATACAAACATAACACAAATCATTCATACCTGAGCCAGAATATTTTGATGGGTCAAGGAGTAAATAGGAGAATTGGTGGCACAGTATGGCATTCTACATTGTAGAAAATGACATTACCAACAACAAGACCTGAGTAACTGCAATACTGTCCAGAATGAAAGGAGGAACTGCAGGCTCATATGCCTCAGTACAAATGATAGAAATGATGAGAAACACTTGGGCAGATATATTTGATTGGGATGATTGGGTTAAAGAACTCAAAACCAAGTTCTCCAATGGAATGGGTGGAGAGGAAGTGGAATGGAAGATTGAAAGCTTCAAACAAGGAAGGATGCACATTCAAGACTTCCTGATTGAATTTGAAGTCCTCAAGTGAAAGTCAAACATGGACAACAGACATGTGTTATTCTTGTTAAAGAAACACGTTCACCCTGATGTCATCAAAACTATCATGGGATACCCTGCCAATTATCAACCAGATTTCTACAAGGAGTGGATTAGCTGCATCAGCACAGTAGGAAAAGGATATGAGTTTGCAGAAATAAAGCATCACCATACCACAGGAAGTGGTATCACCTATGGAGGACAAGGACAACCTATGGAGATTGGATGCATGATACCTCAAACACCGCACTACATCAACAAGGGAAATCCCAAATGCTTTAGTTGTGGCAAGTTTGGTCACATTGCAAAAAACTGTACAGAGCTGAAGACCACACACACTCCAGCCAACAAACCTCAATGCTACAATTGTGGCAAGTTTGGCCACATCTCCAAATATTGTAGAGCCCCATGATGAAACAAGCCAAGCTTCAGGGCCATAACAGAGACACCAGAAGAAGAGAGGAAAGCAAATGAGGAGGGTTTTGTAGAAGGCTCAAAGCAAGATGCATAAACTTTTGAGCCTATAACCATAGAGTTTCTGTCTCACAGTCTTTGCAATATATTATTCCTCAATAACAAAACTCTCAGTGCAAACTCCTCACCACCCCCACAGTAAACCAACAAGCAATGGTCAAGGCCCTCATCAACTCAGGATGTACCCATACATGTATATCAGAAGACAAAGTCAAGAAACTAGGGATACCAGCAAAACTGATCAATGCCCCTTTCAAAGTCTTCAATGCAGATGGCACCCCAAGTGGTCATAAACCCATCACCCACTATGCCAATATCACACTTGACACCCATGGTCACCAAGAGCAAGTTGAGGCAGTAATCACAACATTAGACTCTGCAGATATGTTTCTAGGACATGACTGGTTAACTCACCATAATCCCAAGATCAATTGGAAGAATGGTATCATCAAATTTACAAGGTGCCCCCCCAGCTGCAACATTCCTCATTGCAATATATGCATTGAACCCCATATTCAAAAGCTTCAAATACAGGAATTGGATAAAGAAGAAGAGAGACAGCCAGATCTGACCATGACTGCCAACTTACCAACCTACATGAAAGAATATACCCACCTGTTTAACAAAACCAATTTTGACAGACTCCCCAATCATATGCAATGGGACCATGAGATCAAACTAATGGAAAATGCATCTTTGGAACTTTAAGCAAAGATATACCCCATGACCTTGAAGGAAGAGGAAGAACTCAATGTCTTCATAGATGAAAATTTAAAATCAGGAAGGATATGTGTCTTGAAATCACAATATGCTGCCCCATACTTCTTCATTCCAAAAAAGGATGGATCAAAACAATTGGTACAAGACTATCAGAAAATTAATCAGTATACAGTCAAAGACAAAATGCCCATTCCCCTCATCAGCAAAGTAGTAGATCAACTCAAGGATGCCAAGGTTTTCAACAAGTTCAACATCATTTGGGGCTACAACAATGTCCATATCAAAGAAGAAGACAAGTGGAAAGCAGCCTTTCTGACCAATTGCAGACTATTCAAACCCACAGTCATGTTCTTTGGTCTATGCAACTCCCCTGCCACCTTCTCACAAATGATGACCACCATCTTTAGGGAGATGATCCATGATGGCACCTTGACAAACTACATGGATGACCTTGTCATCCTGGCCCAGTCAGAGAAGGAACTTCAGGAAAGGACACTACAATTCCTGAAAATTGCAGCCAAACACAACTTGTATTTCAAATGATCCAAGTGCAAATTTGGGGTATCAAAAGTGCCAATTCTAGGAGTTGAAGTGGGAAATGGGAAAGTTGAGATAGAACAACAGAAGATCAAGGCCATAAGAAATTGGAACACTCTCTCTAATGTCAAAGGAGTAGAAAGCTTTCTAGGCTTCATCAACTTCTATTGGAGATTCATAGAAGGATTCAGTAACATTGCAGGACTGCTCAATGTCCTCAAGGGCAAAATGGATTGGAAATGAGGATCTGACAAACAAAAATCATTTGACACACTGAAACAATGCATTACCAAAGAACCTGTATTAACCCTCCCTTGACCAGACGGCAAATTCCGAGTGGAAACTGATACATCAGGATATGCCATAGGTCTCAAGAACAGGACAACAAATGGCACCCAATAGCCTTTATGTCGCATACCATGAGCCCAGCAGAGTGAAATTATGAGATCTATGACAAGGAACTTCTCACTATCATGGAGTCACTACAAGTATGGCGACAATACCTCCTGGATGCACAAGAAATGTTTGAAGTTTGGACAGACCATGAGAACCTAAAGTATTTTAGGGAACCACAAAAGCTCAATGGAAGACAGATGCAATGGTACCTCAAACAACAAGATTACAACTTTATCATTAGACATATCCCTGGCAAGACCAATATGAAAGCCAACATTCTCTCTCGCCATGACAAACCTGATTGGAAGAAAGATGACAAGGAAGTCACCTTCCTGAAGAACCTGGTACACAGGGTAAACATCATGGATGAAACCATCCTTTCTATTATCTTACTACAGGAAGCATGCTTCAAGGTTATTATTGGCATAGATATCAAGCAACAAATCCAAAATTGCAAAACCTGAGAAACTAAGGTAACAAAGGAACTCGAAGATCCCTCCAAGGGATTCAGCAAAAAAGATGGGTTAATCCACTATCAAGAGAGAATCTATGTCCCACTGGGAGATAACCTACAGTCTCAAATCATATAGGAATTCCATGATGCACCAGATGTAGGACATCCCAGCCAACACTGCACATTAGAAGTCCTGGCAAGAGACTTCTGGTGGCCTAGTATGCAATAAGATGTAAAGAAGTTTGTGGGAGGATGTGACATTTGTTAAAGAGCTCAAATCTATCAAGAACGAAAAGCAGCACTGCTCCATCCCCTATCTATCCCAACACACCCATGGGAGAAAATCTCAGTAGATCTCATTGGACCCTTGCCACCCTCCAATGGACACAATGCTATTTTGGTCATTGTGGATCATTTCACTAAAATGATACATATCACACCCACTTCTACATCCCTGACAGCAGAACAGCTAGCCATTCTATATTGGGACTATATCTGGAAACTACATAGATTACCAAGAAAGATCATCAGCAATTGAGGACCATTGTTCACTTTGAAATTTATGGAAGGTTTATATAAGGCACTTGGAATTAAGCATGCCCTGTCAATAGCATATCATCCCCAAACAGACAGACAGACAGAAAAGATCAATCAAGAAGTCAAGAACTTCTTACAGAAGTACATCAGCTATAAACAGAATGATTGGGCATCATGGCTCACAGCAGTGGAATTCCACTACAATGACAAGCAACACTCAGCAATACACTACTCTCCATTCTACTTAAACTATGGGAGACATCTATAGAAGGAAATCACCATGGCATCATCACTGGCACTGGCAGTGGAAGAATTTGTCACTGAGCTCACCAAAGCATGAGAGATTGCTGCAAACAACATGGAACAAAACCAGAAGAGTATGGCAGTCACATATGACAGAAAATGGAAGGATGCCTGAAACTACCAAGTGGGGGATAGTATATGGTTGGAAGCATCCAATATCATGACAAATTGCCCAAGCAAGAAGCTGGATTATCAGAGATATGGACCCTTCTCTGTCTCAGAAGTAATTGGGAGTGGAGCATATTGGCTCAAGCTACCACCCTAGTGGGTTATTCATGATGTTTTCAATGAAGTACTGTAGTGTCCTTAATTGTAACAATTGGGGTTGGCACTGTGACATAACAATTTGCCCCATAAGTTAACAATAGCAGCCACAGCTGCTGTGACTGGTAACAATGACAGGGATGAGGAGTGCTGGGAGCCCGCCAGTGAGGGTCCGAGTGATCTCCAGATAGTGGAGGTCCAGGAGATAGCGATGGAGATAATCACTTTCATATCCATCTCAACTTCAAACTGCATATTATGTCTCGTAAAATCACGGATTTCTTTTCAAAATTTGAATCTCAAGAAGAGCATGATGAGTATCATGCATTGCAATTTTATTGCCTCCGGGAAATGAGAAAGAAAGGGGAAAGGGGAAGGAAGGAGAAAGAAGATAAGAAAGTGGAGCATGAGCAAGAGCTTGGTAAGATCCAGAAGCAGAACAAGAGAGAGCGGAAGAAGGCTTGGGATATAGTGAATGGTGTCTGGGATGAGGACGGCTGATTCATTAAGAAGGTCAGCTGCCTGACAGGAATAGCTCAATTTATTATTGCTCAATTTAATGCAATTCATAGAAAGCAATTCTCGACGTTGATACAACTAATGAAGCTGCCACCTCACAGGCTTCTCTGAAGCCAGAAGCTTTAACCAAACTATGGAAATGTGCTGTGTGCACTAATTGGTTTGAGCCCTTATGATGGAATGCAATTGATGCAGCTGCAAAGACATATGGCTTCAAAACTGTCACAATGGTCAAGGATCTTAAGAATCAATAGGGTGGGAACATCACCTATAGGACCCTGTGGCCTGGAACAATTGAGGCATGGATCAACAGGAGTGGAGAGAAGCTGCAATGGAGTCATGCAACACTTGCAAAGGTTAAGTCTCACAGTGGAAGAGAAATCAATAGGCAGCTTGGACGCCTGAGAATTCTTGTGAGCAGATTTCAAAATCTGGGTTGCTTCAAGTTATTGACACAGCAGCACGAATACAGGTTAATTATCCTTGCACCTGTCAGCTCATTATAGATATAATTGTTGCCAATCGGTCTGTGGGACTCCCGGTTAGTATCCCAATGACCCAAATCATGATTCGAGGCCTTATTGAGAGCACGGCACTGGAAATCATCTCAGAGAAAGGATTTAAATGTTCCTATCACTTTACTCAACAAATTCTTGAGGGTGAACTTGGCTACTCATTTTGTACAGGCACCCGAGCTGTGCAGAAGACACCTGACAACTGGGAGCCAAAATGTGAAGAGATGTTCTTCTGTGTGGTTTATAATGCCATCATATGAGGAATCCCACCTGAAGTGATTATCAATGGTGATCAAATGGGTATTGTACTCATTCCAGTTGGTAATTGTACATGGGCTCCAAAGGGATTGAAGCAGGTCGATGTCTTTGGAAGCAAGGAGAAGTGACAATTCACCCTGATGGTCACAACAACATGCACTGGTGATGTTCTCCCCTTCCAGGTCATCTGGAATGGCCACACAGATTGTGCCCTATCTTCCGCTTAAGTGCGTGCACCAGCATAGGAGAAAGGGTCAATTATTTTCAGTAATGGCAGCAAAAACCATTGGAGCACTTTGCCATGTGTAAAGAATGCAAGTCACATCTATCAGATTTAGTAAGACATGTACTAATGCTTCTTAAAACCTTCTAGTGGATAAAGTTGGTTATCGTTCCATATCTGGAGAAAGTTCGTGCTTTGAAGGGTCTCCCTCGCATGAATGGTTGCCTCATCATTGACTGTTGGTGTGTTCACTGGAGTCATGATTTCCTAGACTGGATGCGTGTGGAATACCCATGGATCAAGATTGTCTTTATTTCAGGTGGTTGTGAGTCTTTGACAATTGTTCTATTTCATCAGCTGATGATATTTGGTAACAGGTACAGGAAAGTTTCAACCCAATGACATTGGGGTTCAATGAGTCATGAAGCACGTAATCCACCAAGAAGCCTCAGCTTATTTTTTGGATCAAGTTAAGAAGCACATCGGCACAGGAGCCAATTGTACTGGTAGAAAGTTTGAATTTGACACAGATCTTCCTACTCTCCGGAATGCCTCTGTTGGATGGGTCTTGGGGGCATATGATTACTTACAACAGAACCGCGAATTAATTCAGAAGACAAGTATCCATATCACTCATTTTACATTTATGTAACAATGTGATGATTTCCAGGCTTGGCAGCATAGCAGCACAAGCTTATGGAACCTCTCAGAGGAATGTATCTATAGTCAAGGTGCTCATGATGGTCTTACAGAGTACATGGAAAGCCACACTGTGTTTGCACTTGAGCTTGCAACTCCCGCAACTTCAGTTCTGGAATTGACTGCTGCCACAGCATCAGAAGAAGATGCATTTGTTGATGGCACTGAATTTGATGATGACACTGCACTGACTCCCAAGCAGTTGATGCAAAGCATCAATGCTACTGCTGCTACTGGTGTTCAAGAGTTCTCCCTTGATGGCTGGATGAACATCAAAGTTGTTGATGGAGGTTTTGTTATGCTACAAGGAGGGATTGATGATGACCTCACCAATGCTGATGCCAGTGGTAGCTCTGACTCGGACAATGACTCTCTAATGGTACTTGATGATTAGGAATACTTCATTGACCTCGGAACAGCCATAAAACATGAAATTCTGATAGATAAGCAATAGATAAAAACTGTGACACTTTGGTTGACCCTCTAACAATTCACCTACTTTTTGCTGTGACTTTGTCATATTTAACAATAAAAATAGGGTACTGTGACGTGATGAATTGTTACAATTAAGGACACTACAGTACTCCTATCACTGGTGAGAAAACCCGAATTTCTGGTCCAACAGCAATCTCCACTGCTACCACTGGACCTGATCAATGCTGAAGAAGAATGGGAAGTGGAGGAAATCCAAGGCCACTGAAAACAGGGTAGAGGGGTCCAGTATCTAGTTTACTGGAAGGGCTATGGTGATGAAGAAGATCAGTAGTTATCCAAGTCCCATCTGTCAAATACAGAGGAGGCAATCTAGGAATATCTTGACAGGTTCTCAGAGTGAACCTAATTGAGGAGGGGGGTGAAACTCAAAAACCAAGATAAAAGCCACGCCAAAAAGCCACAGATCCAGTCAACACAATCTGGCTATCACTTTAGTACTAGTCACTTCCAAACAAGTCTATATTGCCATTTTCACAATCATCTCTACTGCTCTCATCATTATTATCACTACCTCTATTGTCACTGCCAAATACAATCATTCAGTCAACTGTAATATCATTCATCAAACCCTACCCAACTGCAATGACTCTCTCATCAACCTCCAAGAAATCCAAAGCTCCCTTGCCTACTACCCTTCAAGCAGCCAAACATACCACAGCCAAAGTTAAACCCTTAGCCTTCAAGCCAACTGAGAAAATAGCTACATCCAATATAGGATGTGTTGACATGGAAGAAGTAGAACCATGAAACCAGGTTCTATGAGACCCCCTATACCTCTACAATGACCTTACCCAATCCATTAACACCCTCACTGTACTGGAAGAACAGCTCCAGTCTTTTGTAGAATCTGCCCACAGCCTTGCCACAATCCTAGCAGACCTAGAAGAAAATGTTATCGAATTGTGTGCTGGAAACCATCATGGGTCGGATGCCCAGGACTTCATTGAATGCATCTCAGCCACCCTTTGCTATGCTCACACTGCATGTCTTGTGCCCAAGGCACACTTGCTCTAATACATCCTTGCTGAATGACTCCATGAATGCAATAACATTGGAGAACAGTTTATTGTCAATTACATTGCTGAAGTCATCTAGTCCTATGCATGAACTGATCTATACTCTGTTCCATCTCCTACCAGCAAATGCACTCCCCCAGCTCCTACTATAGCTGAAGATCCCACAGTACCCCCTGCTGAAACCACTAGGGAACAAGACATCAAAATAGATGACTATGACTCCAATGATACCCCCACTGATGGTATGTTGGGCCCTGCTGCCATCAAAGATGCCCATGCCCTCCACAAATTCCTCCAAAGACAAGACACTGATTCTCTCAAGATATCTACCCCTACTTACTTTATTGCTCCTAATCAATTCTACACCTTAAGAAAACATGGAGAAAGTGACAACAATTATTGGTCTCAAGTGGTCCATGAGTTCCTGTAGCATTATGCCAACATCCAAGCTCATTTCAAAACCAGTCATATCACTATCTACAAAAGAGGTCCAGACAATATCCCCTTCTTCATCAGCTGTGATGAACATCATACCCAGTTTGCAATTGCACAATCCAAGAAGGACCTTGCAAGGTTTATCGTCAAAGGGTAGAAGTAATCTATCAACACCTCTTCCCATTGTACATGCAAGTCCATGAGAGGTACCTCTTTCTTCACTAAGGACTACCGTTATTCCTGACAGGTATCTCTTCCATTATTATGTTCCTATTTTAGAAGGACACTTTCATTAGTTGCCTATTCATGAGGACATGAACCCTGAGGAGGAGGTGATGTTATGACTCTGGGTAGATTACTCTGGATAGTTCCATGGACCATAGTATTTATTTTCTACTACCT
>KQ961994.1:32017-48448 GCA_001563735.1 Leucoagaricus sp. SymC.cos
GAAACTGAGAGTGCAGTGTGAAAATGAAAATGTGATCTGAAAACAAGATGAGAAATATAAAATACAAAACTGAGAGCTTATTTCAAAAACAAAAGACTGTGATATAATACTGAAAGAGTGATGTAGATCTGAGACCACATAAGAATGCAAGTATGAGAATAAAATGAGTGTAGTGCAAGGAGAGCAAATATAATTAATCTGTCAGAATATTAGCAAAGAACAGCTAAAAGAGATAAATTAAATCTTTTTTGACTTTCTTTCAGCTACTGCCTTGAGAGACCTTCTCCCCAGATAACCAGAGGGGTTATTACAGTAAGAACAAGAGTAACAGGCCAATGCAACATTGAAACTACAAGTTTTAGACTTTTCAAACTATAATATTAATTAGGCAAATATTAAAGAAAACCTCAGGACTTATAATTTTTTCAGAGATTGGCATTAATGACTAATAATCTATAAAATCTTCTACTGTATTATGTGAAGCCTGTGCACAAATAGCCTAAGCAAGTCCAGTAAGATTCCTGAATATAAAAATATATTAGCCAAGTATAGACTGATAAAATCTCAAACTTAGAACTACAGTCCTGTTGTTTATAAGATCTTCCCCTATAAAGAGGAGGAGAACAGTGGCTGTATATGTGACCTGTATCACAATTACAAGAACAAGAGCATGAATCCTGAGTATGGTATTAATAGGAATAATGAGAGTGATAAAGTAAATTTAAGTGAGAACAGTGCTGAGAGTAGCACTAGGACCTTGAATGAGAATAGCAGTCAATCCCTCCTTGACCTCTTACCACCACCTTCCCTTTTGGGAACTTAGTGAGGGATGGCCTTCTCAAGCAATGCTTGACATCTTCAGACCTTCTCAATCAATGTTCTTATCTTGGTAATACTATGTGATGATCTTTGGGTTATTATCTCTCTTTTCTCCTAACCTCTGAAGTCAGCTAGTCCCCATGGTGGCATGACTTTGGTTACATTATTCTGATCCCCCTTCAGAGTCCCTATACACTCAGCAGCAGGTTCTTAGATTCTGTTAGTGCCTCTCTTGTCAATACCATTGCTTTAATAATATTTCTACTTCTTTGGCTAGTCTATAGATCCTCAAGACTCCTTGGCATTTGTTTTGACTTTTGCCACACTCTACTCTAGACTCTTACTGTCCTAATTTTGGGATTCTATGGGCTCTCTGAACTTCAACAACCTCTTCTACTACTAGCACCACTTACTGGTGGTCCACACTCTCTTCTATCCTGGCTAGTGCATTGTTGTTACATGTGCTAGCCTTATTTCAGATACATGCCCCCACTACAAGGCTTACTCTCTGTTCAGCAACATCATCTACTAGGGCTTCTCCTGTTTTATACTATGCTGCAACATTATCTACAGTACTCAATTAGTTATCCTATAGGACTTTTTGTGCTTAGCCTAGTACTTTGCACTCTACATTTGGGGTCTTGCCCTCTTTAATACTTTTTCTTTATAGATTCTGTGCCTTGAGAAAGTGCTTTATCTGCTGACTGGCTTATTTATAGCTATAGTCAAGGAGAAGATTGAGCAACATCAATGTCAGCCTTCAAGCCTCAAATGCACTACTTCTAGTATGTGCATATTTATTTCTGCTTTTAGACTCCTATCCCCAGCTTTTACCACTCTCTTTTTCTTATCACTTTTTAGTAGTTTATATTTACTCCTTTGAACATGTGCTTTCATGCTATATACCAACATCCTAGATCTTCAGATCAGATGCTTGAATTCTGAACAAGTCTTTTTTTTGGTATGATAATTAGTCTTGTAATCATCTGTGAATAGTATGGCTGTTTTCTCTTTATTTCCTCATTTCTGGCACTTTAGTGTCTTTTGCTTTTATTTTTGATGGACATTTAGCAAGTTGAGAGTTTCTTCCTAGCTAGGTTTGTACTTAGTTAGGCACAGACTGCAATCAAGCACTGTGTTATAAATTGTTGATTTAAAAAAAAAATGAGAATAGCAGTAAAATGTTGAATAAGAATAGCAGTGTGCAGATGCTAAATGAGAATAATGATAGTAGTCACAGGATATATTATGATCATTAGTACAGCTCTTTAAAGAGTGAGTACTGCTTGAGTCTGCTCACTATGTTCAGAGAGATATGACTGAGAGTCTATGATAAATAAAGTGTTAAGAATCATAAAAGTTATGAAGATAGACATGGTGGATGAAGAGAAGAGATAAGAGATATGCTACTATAGATCGATATGGTAATTATTTATTTGGCTCTGTTTATAGTGCATTAACTTACATATACTTATTGAAGAAGTGCTCAATATAGTTGACTACTTGACTAAGCTTGCCAAAAGGTTTCTCTTAGTTTAGAAAATATTTTCTCACAGTAGTTATTATTAATCATTATTTTAAATGTGATTTTCAGAATCCCAAGTTGAGCAGTGTAGAAATTATAGTCATCTCAGGATATTTAGTATAAGTTCTTATGCTGATACCAATCTCATGATAACTACTACCTCAGATCAAAGTGAGTTTGTTTATTTTTCTTACATTATCCTAATCTCCAACAAGTAATCATAACTACTCAATGACAACTTCTTCCTCTCTGTCTTTCTTTCCTTATAGAATAGACCAGCTAAAACAGCTTTAGAGTTTGTAACAAAATGCAAAGCATAGATTCTAAAGGTTTCAAAAGTACTATATAGACTTTATAAAGCTCTCTCATCATATATTATAACTCTAAGCATTGTGTTCTTGATTACAACTATAAACTGATCTGCCAATCCTTTCTCCTCTCATGTGATATTGATGCAGGTCTCAGATTCAAAATCATTCAAAACAGCTCAGTTTTACTAGAAGCAGAGCCCATCTCAACACTAGAGGCAGTACTTGCAGTAGAGACTTTAAATCTGCTTGCTGTAGCCCAGACAGTGTACATTGATATCTGGAATGAGATAAATGAGCAGTTGAGACTCAGAAGAAGGGGGAATACAAGGAGAATAATTAAGAGGAAAGTTATATTCAGTGAACAGTGCCTAGTTGCCAGTTGTCTGAGATACAATGTCTAGATTAACAGAATGTCCTTAAAGTCAATAAGCAATTTTGATTAAACACTTGCAGAACCAGAATAAATGTACTACTTGAGGTGTAAGAAGTTGTGTTGATGTTTCTCTCTTGTTCTCAGGATTTTTATCACCATCTTTTACTAATTCTACCTCTAATCTCTCAAGTTCATCCAAAGATATAGCTTTCAGATCTGCTTGGGCCTATATAGATTGTGTTTGAGATGGACTAGAGAGCTCTTGTATAGCACTCCTCATATAAGTATAGGCCTCTGTCTCTTTTCAAGCTATTTGATGGTGCTGCTTTTACATTTGATATGGAATTAATGATGTAGTATAATAACATAGACAGAAAGCATACCACCTCTTTTCCTCAGTTGCAATTTTCTTCATACCTCATTTTTTATGAGTCATAAAAATTACTGCATGCCTACAGTAGAGAGAGTGCATTGAGATGGAGAGAGGAAAAGTGTAGCAAACAGCAGTACAGTGGCTTAACCCTGTACTGCCCATATGTCTGCTAAAGGCTTCCATTAACACCTCAATGACCCTTGATCTATTTTAGATCTACTCATTTTTGAGAAGTAAGGTTTTCATGCAGGAGATGAAAGGGGACAAAAGGGGACAATATGAGTGTATACATGATAAGTGCATATATATTACAATCTTAAGAGCTAACTCAGGTTGCAACAGAGGCAAAGGCTTGAGGGTGAGTAAGGGAAAAATACAATTGGTAAAGTGTAAGGAGTACAGAGCTCTACCTAAGGTACTTATACTAGGGACACAGAGTAACACAGAGTAAGCAGGAATAGGAAACACAGAGTAATACCAAGTAGAGAGAAAATAGATACTATGGGCTACCATAGTCCATAGATTCTATTCAGAGTAAACTACTCAGAGTTGTACCATCACCTTCTTCTCAGAGTTTATGTCCTCATGAATAGACAACTAATGAAAAGGTTCTTCTAGGATACAAATATAATGACAGAAGAGATATCTCTCATA
This sequence comes from Leucoagaricus sp. SymC.cos, assembly GCA_001563735.1. NCBI lineage: Eukaryota > Fungi > Basidiomycota > Agaricomycetes > Agaricales > Agaricaceae > Leucoagaricus > Leucoagaricus sp. SymC.cos. The sequence goes on from KQ961994.1 coordinate 36,073, forward strand.
GGCTCTAAATGTATAGTGAGAAGAGGTGTCAATGGGAAAACCCTGCTCTGTCTTTTATCTGATAACCAGGAATCTCACAAGATCCTTCTTGACTTAAGCAATAGTGAATTGCATGCAATGAGTGTCACAGCCAATAAAGAAGAGAGCATTATTGGGGCCACCTTTATAAATGACAATGTTTTGGGTATTGTATCATGCTTGGGAGTTCATGTATTAGTCCAGGAATTTGGTGATGACATTAGCCCAATACTCATTGTCACTTTCTCCCTACTTTTATAGTGGATAGAATTAGTTGGGGGCAATGAAGTACATGGGGCTAGTGATCTTGAGTGAGTCCACATTGTGTTTCTGGAGGAAGGTGTAGAGTGCCTGGGCATCCTCGATCAGAGCAAGTCCTAGTAATCCCTTAGTAGGAATGTTGTTAAAGTCATAGTCATCAACCTCCATATCCTTTTCTTTGACATATTTCTCAACAGGATCCTCTTCTTGTATTTTGATGGTACCAGGGGCAGAAGGCATATATTTACTAGTAGGTAGTGGGATGGAGTATGGGTCCATGCATATATAGGACTGAGTGACTTGTGTGATATGGTCAACAATGAATTGTTCTCTAATGCCTTTACATTCATGGAGGCATTATGTGAGGATACACTAGAAAGAGTGAGTCTTCAGGACTAAATGTGCTGTTCTAACATAATGGAGTGTGGCAGTAATCCTTTCTATGAAATCCTGTGCATCTACTCCTCAATGTCCTCCTGCACATAATTTAATGGTGTTTCCTTCCAAATTAGCAAGGATAGTGGCAAGACTGTGAGCAGAGTTAGTGAAGAGCTTTAGCTGCTCTTCCAAGATAGTGAGGGAGCTGATGGTGTGGATTAGGTCATTATAGAGGTATAGGGGGTCCCTCAGGACTTGGTTGTGTAGCTCTACCATTTTCAGATCTACATGTCCTACTTTGAATATAGTGGTCTCTTCTGTAGATTTAAAGGCTAGGGATGGGAACTGGGCTGTGGAGCATTTAGCTGCTTGGAGTATAGTGGGCAAGGGAGCTTTGGGTTTCCTTGAGATCAAGGAGGGAGTGAGAGCAGTTGGGTAAGGCATCAGGATGGAAAATGTTGCAATTGATGGAGTGATCATATTTGGTAGTAACAATAGAGGCAGTAATAACAATGATGAGGATAATGATAGTAGATGTAAAGATATTGATATAAACTTTGTAAGAGGTGACTAGTGCTAGAGTATTCACCAGGTTGTGTTGACTAGGTCTGTGGTTTCAGCATGGCTTTTATGGAACTTTTGTGTTTCATCCCCCTCCTCAGTTAAGTTTACTCTGAGGACCTATCATGGTACTCCTGAATGGCCTTCCTTGCATTTGACAAATGGGACTTGGGTAACCATTGATCCTCTTTATTGCCATACCCTTTCCAGTGGACCAGGTATTAGACACCTCTACCCTATTTTTGGTGACCTCAGATCTTCTCAACTTCCCACTTCTCCTTAATATCAATTAGATCTAGTGGTGGCAGTGTGGGTTTTTTCTGGATCTCAAACTCAGGATTTCTTACTGGTGATAGGAGGACCTTGTTAAAGACATCATGAATAATCTATTAAGGTGGTAGCTTGAGTTGGTATACACTATTTCCAACCATTTCTGAGATAGGAAAAGGGCTATATCTCTGAAAGTCCAGTTTTTTGCTAGGACAATTAGTTGTGATGTTGGAAGCGTCCAACTATACACTATCACTGACCTGATAGGACTGGGCTCCTTTTCTTTTCCTGTCATACATGACTACCATGTTCTTCTAGTTTTGTTCTATGCTTTCTGCCACTGATTCCCTCACTTTTACCAGATCTGCTGTAAAGTTCTCAACTACCAGTGCCAGTGATGATGCTGACATAAGTCCCTTCCATGGATGTCTTCTATAGTTAAGAAAGAATAGAGAATGGTATGTTGCTGAGTGTTGCTTATTGTTGTAATGGAATTCTGCTGAGGACCCCTGAATATCCCTACAAAGGTCAGATGCCAGTTCAGACAAAAATGCTGTTTTTTGGCCATCAGGTTGGAGAAAAATTTGGACAGAAATGGCTTAGATGACTCCAAAGATGGATCTCTGAATGGACAAAAGTAATATTAGGGCAAAAGGTTGAGAGTAGGTGCAGACAAAATGGCTGGATTAGAAATCCATTTTTGATTGGGCCTTGGGTAGTTAAAAGGGCTTGAGTTTGAACCTCAGACACACACACTCCAATCCAGACTATATAATGGCTTATAAGGATGATGATTATGTATTCAGTATCACTAAATGTACATCAGTCTCCTTCTCTTTTTTTTTTTTTTTTTTTTTTTATTTTATCAACTTTATTTAACGTGGTGCTCGAGTGCAGTCCATGTCCTAGCTAGTTACAAACTAACTAAGAAAGTCCAAGGCAAAAGAAAATGTAGATATATGGGGGGGTCAGAAACACGTAGCACTGACAAAACCAGAATCCTATTTGCCACCATAGAAGATGTCAAGGCCCCGCGATCAGTAAAATACCAAAAATTACTCTTTAGCGCATAATCTCGAAAACCAGTTGGCGTCAAAGCGATGACACCAGAACTTGCATTTGCGATCATTTGCCACATGTTTTCCTTGGCAATTCGAACAGATAGGAACATGTGGGCAAGGTTTGCCCATAGTCATGGGAGGGATGGGAGGGTCGGCTTTGGAGTTGCCCTTGCAGCAGCTGGTGTAATCTCAATGGTGAAGCTTCGAATGAGGTCTGGAGCATCATGGGCAGTGAATGGCTTCAGTCTTGCAGGAGGTAGTGGAATGTCCCCATCACCAACATCATTGACAAAGAGGGATGCCAGGCCATGCTTTAGCAGGTTTGATGACACATCGTGAATTGCCGATGGTGATATATTGGTTGACAAGCCTCTTGAGCAAGGAACCCGATTGCGAATCCCAGATGTCAAACCATATGGTAGCGGTATCTGAATGTCGTGAGTTATGCATGATGCGAGGCTGTGCAGCGAGCCTGATAGATAGCTCAGAAGCTGCAGTGAGTGATAATGTGACTTCTTCTTTAGTCACAGGGAAAGGGACATCAACAATCTTTAAATAAGACTGTGATTTAGGAATGTGGGCCTGGATCAAAAATTTGGCCTCAGTGGAAATGAATTTAGAGACAATCTCGATATCGTCATTATCTGGAATGAAATTGGTGGCCAAAGAAAGGCCAGCAGCAGTAACACGTGCATTCATGACTTGAAGATGGTGATTCTTTGTTGTTAATTCTTGATTCGTTTGAAGAATGAGTTTGACAGTGTCTACTTCACGAGGATTCATGATAGGAATAATAAGTTGGCATTGGGTAGGGCCATTGGTAGTGGAATTAGGCTTCTGTTTATTCAGAGGGTTAATTGTGGCAGTGGCAGCTCGATGCATGGCAGCGATTCGGTCAGCCAGAAGTGCAGGGAAGGCCTGGGCCAGTTCGACCAAGGCAACATCATCATGAGGTGGTGGCCCAGAAGCCCAAACAGGAGGCCTGGGCTTCGCCTTGACAGCGTCTGCAAATGAGGCCTTAGAAGGCTTCACCACAGCAGGTTTGATTGCTGCAGCTTTGACAGGTGTAGGCTGAGCAATATTAGCCAGACCCTGAGACCAGGGCACAGGGTTGGGCAGAGGGTTGGTGATAGGAGTGGGGGCAGGGGCAGTAGGTGCACCACGTGCTAGCACTCGAGTAATGAGTTGAGCACCAGTAAGAGTACTGATGTTCACGACATTGAAATCCACTGAATGAAAAAGAGTGGGGTCAAAAGGACATGCATCAACTAGGAGGCATATGGAGCAAATGATACTGTCATGCTCTTTAGGTGACAGAGCTGTGAAAACGTGAGGTGCATTCTCCTTGGTAAAGGTGCCTGCTACATCACGTAGGACAATTGGATAGGATGACCACTCAACTGTTTGATGATCACTCGTGTCAATGTACTTCTTGTCCAGTTGGAGAGTAACAGGGAACCCTTCAAATGCAGTGAACACCTTTTCAGGCATTAAAGACGATCGAGAAGGTGATTGGACAAATTTTGGGGCATTTAACGTGCCCGGAACAGATGGTGTTGCAGGTGTCACTGGGACCTGCGAGTGGTGGAGAGAGGTTGGGGTACCCAATCCTCCTGGCATAATAGGTTTAGGAGGGGAAGTTGCCTTCCTCTTCTTCCGTTTCTTGTTAGTAGGAGTCTTCATAATCGACTCTTGAATATGAGCATCGAAAGCTTCAGTATTGAAGCTATCATTGTCAGAGATCATCGCAGTGTCTTCAACACTAAGACTACCAAATAAATTTGAACCAGACAGCGTAGACATCGTATAGAACATAGACTAATCTCTGAACACAACCGATGTCCCAAAAGGGAAGGTGGTGGTAAGAGATCAAGGAGAGCCTGATCAGTCTCCTTCTCAGATGCTTCATGTGAGCACATACCTATGGCAAAATAGAACTCAATAACAAAAGTTTTACTTGTGTAGCAAGTGTCTGGTGACAAAGATCAAGTGGCCATCACTAATCACTTGTCTCACTTTCTCTCAATATATGTGACATGTTGCTGACATTCACTGTAATGTCTCTGTTCTTTGTTTGTCCCTGCCCATGCAGAGCATCTAGGAAGGAGACTGGATGTACAGTGAGGGACAAAACTGTTACAATATTTCAAGCATTTCCACTAAATCATGAATAACTTGGGAACTAAGCAAGTTGAAACCTTGAAATTTTAAATGAAGATAGCCCTGGATGTTATCTACCCAACCATGTATAAATCATTATGTAAGCACAATCCTTTCCCACACTACAAATTTTATAAAATTATAAGTACATTGTAACAGTTTTGTCCCTCTCTGTGAAATCATATGACTTTGTTGATTACATGCAAATAAGTGCAAATAAAATCATGTGATTTGATTGAGAAAGATATATATACCCCTGTACAATACCTATAGTCCCCCACAACTCATTATTCCACCATGCACCAACTTACTTCTACCTAATGCAATCATATTATTCATCTTCTTAACTAAGGATATTCTGCTCACCAAATTGAAGGAATCACTGGTTTTTGTTCAGCAACCATATCCTGTATTTGCAATCAATACTGCCCTAATTTTACCAAGTCCACTGGTGGCTGTCCTCACAAGCTTTCACTATTTAATATCCAATATGCTCTATGCCTTATCACTTCTCGCAAGGCTGAAAATACCATTGAAGTTACCAAAATCTTGAAAAATATCACCAACCAACCTCTCTCATCAAAGACTGTCTGAAGAGGGCTTCAGACAGTTAGAATGAAGGCTGTAGTCAAGAAAAAATAACCTTTTCTCTCTAAATGACATAGGAAGGAATGTATGAACTTTACAATGGCCTATCTATGCTGGACTGTTGAGAACTGAAAAAGGGTCATCTATACAGATAAGATCAAAGTCAATTGCTTAGAGTCAGATGGAAGGAAATGGGTGTGGAAAATGCCTGGAGAGGCACTTTCTGATAGGCTGGTAGAGGAGACAGTTAAGTTTAGAGGAGGGTCTTTGATGTTTTGGGGCTGTATGTTTTGGAAAGAAGTTGGGTATGGGACTAAGATTAATGGGAGGATGGATGCTGACCTTTATGTGTCCATCCTGGAAGATGAACTCCAGCAAAGCCTTGCATATTACAATAAAAATCCTGAAGATGTTATTTTTCAGCAAGACAATGACCCCAAGCACAAGAGCAAAAAGGCTATGAAGTGACTAGAAGACAGTGGTCTAGAAGTCATGATATGGCCTCCTTAATCAGTAGACCTCAACCCAATTGAACACCTTTGGGTTCATCTCAAGGCAAGGCTTGGAGACTATGAAAAACCCCCTTCTAGCATAACAGAACTTTGGGAAAGGACTTAAGAGGTATGGAATGAAATTCCATCTTCTGTGTGTTAGAATTTGATAGAAAGTATGCCTAGAAGGGTTGCAGCTGTTGTAAAGGCTAAGGGAGGCTATACCAAGTACTAAATACTCTAAATAGTATATAATTTTCAAGAGGGACAAAACTATTACAATATACTTATACTTTTATATGATTTGTAGTGTGGGAAATGATTGTGCTTACATAATGATTTATATATGGTTGGGTAGATAATATCCAGGGCTATCTTCATCTAAAATTTCAAGATTTCAACTTGCTTAGTTTCCAAGCTATTTATGATTTAGTGGAAATGCTTGAAACATTGTAACAGTTTTGTCCCTCACTGTATATGACAGTATATCAAATATAATAAGTAATTGAAAAATAATGCTCATGTCTTTTTTTGACAAGACCTCTACTCCATGTATTCTAACAATGCCAATGTGTCCAGAACTCAGTGATGATGATGACCTAAAGACTATTGGCCAATTTAATCCCCTCAACTGGATTGCACTTGGAAAGACCTATAACTCAGCCCTCCCTAGTTTTGTATGACATGCATACAACACAGCTATTGAAATCCCACTCAAGTTCTAGGCTTTTGTCATCCCTGACAAGAACATACTTGTTTGAGGCTTCTTGTACTTACTGCTTTCAAAGCAATCTGGTGGAAGGGTTCAGGTTGAGGTTGAGAAATAGTTTTTGAATGGAGAGGTGGATGGTGATCCTCACCTTCTTTGAAGCTGCCTGATTCCTCCACCAAATTTCCACATATAGCTAATGGAGTGATTACCCCAGGCCTAGCCTGATGGTGCCAAGTCAATTGCCAACTCACCACAAAACTTCCCCATGCTTCTGGTAAAACCACTGAAGAAAGATGGGAAGAATACTCATGACCTTGTGCTTGATCTACAAGATCAAGACTTATTTCGGTCCTTGCAGTCTAGTTTGAGCCAAATTCAGCAGGTGGTGGATGAATTAGATGAAAAGAGTATAGAGAATAATGAGGTTTAGGTCCTGTGGCATATTCTATGCAGTATTATACACAGTGGTATGGTCCGGAAAATTTTGTGGAACTTTTGCGAATTTTTGTGAATTTTTGGGAGTCAGTGCCAATTTTTAGACAAATTTAAGAAAAATCACTTGAGGTCAGATGCAAATTTAGACAAATCTGGGCCTCCAGAAGGGCCAGTTTGGACATGACTTTTTCTCAGGGGGATCCAACCTTTATAGGGATATTCAGGGGTCCTTTCTGCTGCTGCAAGCTAGGATGTCAAATCATTCTGTTTATAGAACACATACTTTCATAAGAAGTTTTCAACTTCTTGATTGATTTGTTCCATCTGTCCATCCATTTGCAGGTGATAAGCAGTTAATAGGGCTTGTTTGATCCTGAGAGCTTCATATAGACCTTCCATAAACCTTGATGTGAACTGTGGGCCTTGATCACTGACAATCTTCCTCAGCAATCCATGCAACTTCCAGATCTGATCCTGATATAGAACAGTGAGTTGTCCTGCTATCAATGATGTTGTGGTAGGTATCACACATATTATCTTGGTGAAATGGTCAACAATGACAAGAATAGTATTGTATTCTTCAGAGGGGGGTAGCAGACTGATTAGATCTACTGAGATCTCCTCCCAAGGGTATGTGGGGACTAGCAGGGGATGTAAGGGTGCTAATTTCCATTCCCTGTGAATTTGTGTCTGCTGACATATATTGCAACAATTAACAAACTATTTTACATTCTGATGTATGCCAGGCTACCAGTAGTTCCTTGTTGTAGATCTTGTAGTTTCTTTCTGCAGGACTCATAGTCTGTGATATGAACACAACAGGGTGCCATTTGTGATCTTGTTCCTGAGACAGAATGGTACCTATGGCATACCCTGATGCATCTGTCTCCACTTTGAACTTTCTATCTGGTTGAGGGAGAGTTAGGACCAGTTCTTCCATGATACAATGTTTTAAAGTGTTGAATGCTTTTTGTTCATTGTTGCCCCATTTCCATTCTGTTTTCCCTTTAGAGGGCCCACAATATTGCTGAATACTTCAATGAATTTCCAGTAGAAGTTTATGAAGCCTAGGAAGCTTTCCACTCTTTTGACATGGACAGAGTGTTCCAATTTTATATAGCTTCAATCTTCTGCTATTCCATTTCCATCTTTCTATTTCCCACTTCAATCCCTAAAATAGGCATCTTAGACACTCCAAATTCGCATTTAGACTGTTTGAAGTACAAGTTATGTTTAGCTGCAATCTTCAAGAATCTCAGCATCCTTTTCTGAAGTTCTGCTTCTGATTGGGCTGGGATTACAAAATTGTCCATGTAGTTTGTTAATATACCATTGTGGATCATTTCTTGAAAGATGGTGATCATCATGCATAAGAATGTGACAGGGGAGTTACATAAACTGAAAAATATAACCATGGGTTCAAACAGGCCATGATTGGTTAGAAACACTGCTTTCCATTCATCTCCCTCCTTGATGTGAATGTTGTTGTAGCCCTAGATAATGTCAAATTTATTGAACAATTTAGCATTCTTGAGCCTGTTGACTACTTCACTAATCAGGAGGATAGACATTTTGTCTTTGACTGTGTACTGGTTAATTTTCCTGTAATTCTGTACTAATTATTTTGAGCCATCCTTCTTTGGAATAAAGAAACATGGTGCCATGTATTGTGACTTCAATATCCATATTCTTCCTGATTTTAAGTTTTCATCAATGAATGCATTGAGCTCTTCTTCTTCTTTTAGGATTATAGGATATATTTTGGCTCTGAGCTCAGGAGGTGCACTGTCTGTAAGTTTGATTTCATGGTCCCATTGAGTGCAATTAGAAAGTTGGTCAAAATTGGTCTTGTTAAACAAGAGGGTATATTTCTTTATGTATGCTGGTAAGTCTGCTGCTGTGGTTGGGTCTGATTGCTTTTCTTTTTTTTCATCCATTTTCTTGTCCTGGAGTTTCCAAATATAGGGTTCAATGTAAATGTCATGATGAGGAATTTCATAACTGAGGGGACATCTTGTAAATTTGACAATACTATTTTTCCAGTCAATTTCAGAGTTGTGGTGGATTAGCCAGTTATGTTCTAGAAAGATATCTGCAGAGTCTAGTATTGTGACTACTACTTTGACCTGTTCCTTATGTACTTGAGTATTGAGAGTAATATCAGTGTAATGTGTAATTAATTTGTGCCCACTAGGGCTTCCATCTGTGTTGAAGACTTTAAAAGGTTTGGTGACTAGTTTTAAGAGTATCCCTAATTCTTTGACCTTTTTCTCTGATATGCATGTGTGGGTACAACCAGAATCAATAAGAGCTTTGACTGTTACCTGTTGATTTACTGTGGGGTTTGTGAGGAGTTCACACTGCGAGTTTCATTGTTGGGGAATAATATATTGTGAGGAACATAGAACAGAAACTCTGTGTTTATAGGCCTGAAAGTTCACATGCTTTACTTTGAGCCTTCTGGAAAACCCTCCTCTTTGGGCTTTTCCTCCTCTTCTGGTATTTCTGTCAACTCTCTAATGCCTGGTTTGTTTTGTCATGGGACTCTGCAGTACTTCAAGATGTGACTGAATTTGCCACAATTGTAGCATTGAGGTTTGTTGGCTGGAGTACATATAGTCTTGGGCTCTGGACATTTAGCTGTGATGTGACTGAACTTGCCACAGCTATAGCACTTGGGGTTGCCTTTGCCTTCATATTGTGGTGTTATTCATCCAATCTCCATAGGTTGTCCTCTTCCTCTATAGGTGATGCCACTTCCTGTAATATGATGGTGCTTCATCTCTGTGAATTTATATCCTTTCCCAACAACACTGATGCAGTTTATCCACTTCTTGTAGGAGTCTGGCTGGTAATCTGCTAAATATCCCATAATAGTTTTGATGACATCAGGATGAATGTACTTCTTTAATAAGAAGAGTGTATATGTGTCATCTATTTGGGCTTTTCACTTGAGGACTTCAAATTTGATCAAGAAGTCCTGAATATGCATTCTTCCTTGTTTGAACCCTTTAATTTTCCATTCAGGTTCTTCTCTGCCCATGCCATCAGAGAACTTGGTTTCAAGTTCTTTGACCTAATTGTCCCAATCAAAATTGGCCCACCAAGTGCTCTTTCACATTTCCTTCATCATGACCAATGTATATAATCCTGTTGTTCCTCCTTTCATTCTAGACAGTACCACTGTCACTCAAATTTGATTGTTGTTGATCTTGTTTCCTACAATATAAAACATCATGCTTCTCCACCAGTCCTCCCATTTGGTTCTTGAGCTATCAAAATACTCTGGTTCAGATATGAATAATTTGTGTTGAGTTTGTACTATTATTGGCATGACAGATGCAGGTGGTTGCTGTTGCTGTATATCTATTTCTTTGTGTTTCTGAGACATCTCTGTGCTATATGATTTCTCTGTTTCTGTTTCTTCTGAACTTGGTATCAACTGTCTGCTAATGCTGAGTGATCCTAGTGCTGCTGACAACTGAGTGAGTTCTTTGTTTGATTCTCCTTCTGCTTCTTTGTGTTCAGGTTCATCTTCATCTGTCTCTATTGATGATTCTTCTGGTGTCTTATTATCTCATCCCTCCTGTAATAACTGTTTCATGTATTCTTTGTCTGTCAGTTGCTCAGCTATGCTTGCTGCTAGTGTGTATTGTCTTTTCCTTCTGACAGGATCGTCCTCTTCATAAGACCATATTTGTTTGTGCCTTTGTTCCATTTGGCAAGGTGAGTTAGTGACATTTTACCAAATGTTATGACCTTAAAAGCTAACTCAGGTTGCAACAGAGGCAAAGACTTGAGGGCAAGTAAGGGAAAAGTACAATTGGTAAAGCATAAGGAGCACAGAGCTCTACCTAAGGTACTTATACTAGGGATATGGAGTAACACAAAGTAAGCAGGAATAGAAAACACAGAGTAATACCAAGTAGAGAGAAAATAGATACTATGGGCTACCATAGTCCATGGATTCTATCCAGAGTAAACTACCCAGAGTTGTAACAATGTAGACCAAAAAGATGTTTTGCTAGTTATTATAATACAATATATAGAAAGTATGACAATTAGGAGAAAAAGTAAGACATAAAGGAGAAAAGAAACAGAAAAGAAACAATAAATAGAAACTTGTGTTTGGATGCTCCTAGTGAGTTCCATACAACATCAGTATATCTCAATGTCACTTCTCATCACTCCCACTTGATGAGATACATAGGAGCATTCCTAAGCATTTGTGAAAATTTACAAAGGCTTCACAAGATAAGGCCTATGTGAATATATCTGCCAGCATAATCTTTGTAGGGATATACATAGAGTAACTTGATGTCCCCTCATTCAATACATTTATGAATGAAATGATGTTAGATGTTGATGTGCTTGGCATGAGAGTACAAGACCAGATTTCCAACAAGCATGATACAATCTTGATTATTGGTGTGAATGGTTGTAGCTTCAGTTTGTGGAAAATCAAGTTCCTTGAGAAGAGTATAGAGCCAAATAGCTTCTTTTGTAGCATTGGCAGATGCAATACATTCAGCCTTAATGGATAATATAGCAATAACATCCTGTTTCTTGAATAACCAAGAGACAGATCCTCCTATAATATTATACATGAAACTGCCTATGGATTTTCTTGTGTCCAGATCCTGCACTCAGTTAGAATTACTCTATCCTCCCAGATCAAAGTTTCCCTCTTCTCATTATGCAATTGTGAGTTGAAAATCAGCTGTGCCTTTAAGGTAGTGAAGGACATATTTGGCAGCTGCTAAGTGTGGAATACCCAGATTTCCCATGAATTGTGCAATAAGGCTAACAGCAGATTGAATATCAGGTCAAGTTTGAGTTGCAAAGAGTAATGAACTGACAAGTGAAAGATAATTAATATCTTTAGTATATTTATTATAAGTATTTTGACCATCAGAATTTGTGGAGAATTGAGTAGCAGAGAGACCATGATTGACAGCAAGTAGAGTCAAAATCAGATGACAGTTTTGCATGCCAAATCTTGTGACAAGCTTATGAACATATGCAGATTAGTTAAGATAGATCTTGCAATTAAGGCAATCTCAAGTGACTTGAACTCCAAGGATATATTTTAGCTTGCTGATGTCAGTGATCTCAAAATGATCTCACAAAAATTCAGTCCAGCAACTGCCATGTCATCCATGTATATCAGTATAATGAGCAAGATATAAAGACAATTGTCAGTAAATACTCAAATAAATCCTAAATTTATAAGAACTTTGTGAAGTCGCTTTTTCCATTGTTGTCCAGCCTGCTTTAAACGATATAACACCTTGTTCAACCTCCAGTATCATCCCTTAGCATGTAAATTTTCCATACTCTTTAGTACTTCCATATAAATGTCTTTATCAAGGTTTCCTTCAAGATATATGCCCACAATGTCAACTTGATGGATGTTGAAGTCCAGAAATGTGGCCAAGGAG
>KQ961994.1:74011-104791 GCA_001563735.1 Leucoagaricus sp. SymC.cos
TTTTTTTTTTTTTTTTTAATTCAACAATTTATTACATGGTGCATGAGAGCAGTCTGTGTTTAACTAATTACAAGAACTAGTTAGAGTGTATATATATGAAACAGAAAAAGAAACTGGATAATTGTATTCCAGAAGGATATGGGAATGTCAATATAAAGGACTATCCTATGAAACTGAGCAAAGAAAAAGGAAAGGAAAAAGGGGAAAAGGGTCTGCTCTATGAGGAGACTTACCAGCAATTATTATCACATCATATGATATGGCTGAGATGGATGGAACATGGAGATGCAATTGTGCAACCCTGCACATAGAGGAGTGTTTGGTGTGGAGACATTAGAATGCTGCCCAGCATATGAAGAAGGAGTAATAGGAGGCAAAGCAATAAGCAAAGGCCTAGTATTACTGAACACAAAAGCAGAGGGATTGAGGTCCAGAAAGTCAATCAAATGTTGAACTGTAGTGGGTGGGTAAGGAGGCCACCAATAAAGCAGACAAGATAGGATGATGTGTTCACAAGTTTTGAAATAATAGCCACAATGACAGCCAATTAGTTCATTAGGAAAGAATTAGGCCTGATAGGACCTGATAGATATGTGGTTAAGAATAGCATATATAGCTCTTGTGATGATGTTAAAGTTGGTGACACCAAGAACAGTGTCAGGCATATAGGAAAGACATAGCTCCCTGAGCCAGGAGCTGCCATTATGATATTCAGGTCAAATATATGTGGTGTCAAGATCTCTCTTGTGAAGATGTAGAAAAGAATGACCATGATATGATTCACAGTTATTGAAGATATCTTGCCAGATATATTTGGCATGATTAGTTGCTCTTTTGCATAAAAAATCAAATGATGCTGAAGAGAGATGTGTGATGGGATGAGCATCTTGAGATTTGATGTGGACTCTGCAAAAATACAGCAAGATTGATCTGGGCATTTGGGTGCTGAATTGCAATCACATTTGGCACTTTGTGACAAAATGTACCAAAAGTCGATATGACAACTGGTGGAGTGTTCTAGCCATGGGATGATGATGTTAGCAGTGACTATGGAGTAATTTTGGCCACTGTGAATAAAAGAGTCTAAAAGTAGACAGGATGATGAAATATGATCAGTCAAAAGTATGATGTGATCAATATTAGGAATAGAAGCAGCTTTGCATAGCGCAAAATGTTGAGCTGCAAGTTTGACATTGGGGGCAGTAGATCTGCCAGCCAGTATAGATAAGGAATGAATGAGTCAGCCATTGTGCTATATTTGGTATGCAGCAATAGCTTAAAGATGAGAGTCATTAGGTATGCTGCCATCAGTGACAACTAAGAGATGTTTGGGGGAGAAATGGATGAGGGAGGTGACTGCATCAAGACATCGATAGTGATTACTGATCTTTTCAGGTTTGGACCTGTCATAGTCAACAAAAGAAAATCAATCAGCAAAATTGTCAAGTATCCTATGTTCAGGCTTATTGGAAGAATGAAAGGGAGAGAAGAACTCAAGAGTTTTTATCAATGATTTGTCAGCTTCAACTAAAGGGCCCCCAACTTTTTTCTTTTGAACATCTGATAAGTTGTTGATAGAGAGAGGGTGAGAAAGGGCTTCTTTGGAATTTTTGGAGCTTAAGAGTAAGAGTATGGGATATGTTTTATCAAGGGTAGCATAGTGGTAGGCAGAGTGCTTAGCTAGTTTGGAAAGATGAAGGTTGATAGGTATAAAGCCAGCAAGCACCTCAACTCCTCCACTAGGTGATATACAAAAAGTGCCAGTAATCCATAGGGCAGCTGCTTTTTGAGTTTTTTGAAGCACTTTGATGTTGATAGAACAGCGAGCACCAGTGAAGTACCACATATGGAACCCATAGGTGGCAATGGGTAAGACACAAGAATGATAAAGCAAATGTTTTTGGTGAGGTAGTAGGCTGCACACAGAATTTCTGAGGATTTTCATGGCACAGACAGATGATAGAGCTTTGGTAGACCTGTAATGAATGTGTTCCTGGAATTTGAGTTGCCAGTCGAAGTAAAAACCCAAGTATTGCTAATACTGTTTGGGTTTGAGTGGGGAGGTAGAAGTATAAGGTGCAAATCCTAGGTCGATAGGAGGATTAGCATCCCCATGAATATGAGAAAAGTTGAAAACTTCGGATTTTTTGTGTTTGAGAATAAGCCCAAAGTTAGTGAAAAGCTTCATCAGAATTTTGTATGTAATAACAATTTTGTCATGACAGCTCTTCCATGTCTCTGCTTGGCTAACAATAAGCCCATCATCCACAAATGATAAAAGAGAAATGAGTCCAGCTACTTTACTGTGTACAATATAAAGAAGAGAAGCAAGATATAATCCAGAAAGAATAGGGAAGAGAGCCAAACCTTGACCTACACCTACACTAGCATCAAAGGAGGGCAAAAAAAAAGAGTTATAAGAATATGTAGTTGAACAATCAACAAGATATTTGGAAAAGAAACATATTACATTGGGTGAAAAACTCTGTTTCTGTAAAATGTCTAAAAGCATAGAATGATTTAGAGAAGGAAAAAATTGTGTGATATCAAAGGCCAAAACACTAGTGCATAACCTTTTTTGCCATCCAGCATGGATAAGGTGTGTTAGGTAGATGCTGGCATCTTCAGTGCTATGTTGTACGATGTCTCCAAATTGGCAAGGGAAAATGGCTTCAAATTTACTGGCTTTGAATTGCATGTATTTGGCAAGCATCTTTTTAATGAGCTTGCCAATAGTGTTGAGCAGTATGATAGGTCAAAATATTTTGGGGTTATCATAGGCAGATTTGTTAGGTTTAGGGATTATGATGGAAACTGATTCTTTGATGTGTGATGGGAAATATCCTATAGACAAGCAAGCATTAGCAAGCCTAAGGATAGTATCAGCAATGTGACTATTGATGTTGATCAACAATTTAAGATGATGCCAGGAGATGTGATCTAGTCCCAGCACTAAATGGTTTGAGCAGATTTTGAGGTTTTCAGAGAGTTTGTTTAGGGTGAAAGGGACCCAGTTGTGAGTAGGGAGAGTTGGTAAGTCATTTAGGATGGATTTGTTGACAGAATGACTGTTAGCAGCATTGTATGTGTTGTTAAGCACATGCCAAAGTTGGTTGAGAGTATTGCAAGGTCAATTTTGATATTTTATTGCTTTGCAAGGGGGTAGTTTGTGATCTTTGGCCCACACCATGAGATCCCAAGGTCGAGCATTGAACTGGGAAATTTCTTTGATTTTCATATCAAAAAACTTTCATTTGACTTTACAAGTCATTTGGCAAAACCTTTTCCACCTAATCTTCAATTTATCTCCTTGATATTCTTCAAGCCTCAGCTTATACTCCTCATTCCATCATAGCTTGGAGTGCAATGTTATAGAACTCATAGTCACATATTTATTCCATGTCGACCTGATGAGGGCAGCCATCTGCACCAAAAGCTGTTTGATTTTGCTTTCAGTCAAAAGATTAGCTTGCCAAAGTGCACCAAGCCCTTCAGCCAACTCTTTAAGAAATTCATTTTCATTTGAAGTATTAGGTTTGATCATCATTTTAGTAATAGGGACAACCATGGGAAGGATAGGAATTGTTGTCAAGATAGGAGTGTGATCTGAATGGTCTATTCAATCTTTGAGAATAGAACAGTGATCAATGATGACATTATTGGAAATGAAGACAAGATTAATAACTGAGGGATTTTTGTTTTTATTGGAGAGGTAATGGGTAGGGATTGGCCTGTCAAACACCAGATGGTCTAGACCCAGATTGTTCATAAGATCAATGAGTTGCATTGCAGATTGCAAATGAAAACAGTAATTCAGGTCCCAGTATTTGGATTGGATGTTGAAGTCTCCTCCAACATAGAGGAAGTGTGGTAGGGTGATAGAGCAATGAAGTAGTTGATTCAATGCAGTGTGTTTGGAGTCAGAGTAGACTGACATGAGGAAATATGTGGTGTCATTATGAGACAGTGAGATAGTGATAAAGTCAGAGGAGGAGAAATCCATTCTGATCATGGGCTGTAAATATGAAAGTCATTTGTGGACATATACTATAACTTGAGGTAATGTATCTGTGGGGGGCATGTATAGCCAATTGGAGTGAAGAGAGGCTCCAACCACATTTTTTCCTAGAGGGTCGTTAGTAGAAATCATCTGCTGTACTACAACCCAAGCTGGTTCTTGAAAGAATACAATGTCTACATTGTTGGTCATATCATTGAGAACAGTTTCCATAACAGAATAAGAACATCGAACATTGAAAGAAAGAACATTTAAATTATCTATGGAAATGTTCTTTATTTAGTAATGGTGGGCCCTTGACAGCTTCCTGAAGTAGAAGAAGAATTGTTGGGAACAGGATTATTATGATGTTGAATCACTAATTCAATACATTGAGCTCATTGAGCTTTGGCCTCTTCTGCTTTATTTGAGTGCCATGTTTTGTTGAAATGATTATACCAGTAAGGGCATTTTTTGTCATTTACAAAATGATTATCTTTGCAGTTAATGTATTTGAATTCATGAGGGCATGGTTTGCCTTCAGTGACAGCCTCATGTGGGGGTTTAGCTTTAAGATTTGCTTTGCAGCAAGATGAAGAGATGTGGTGGTTCTCAGTTTTATGAGGATCTGAATATTTAGCACAACACCATCCTTGAGATTTGCATTTGGCTGTGATATGACCCCAACACCAACAATTTTGGCATTGAGGGATACTGGGATGCATGTTACATGCAAGAATAGTAGTGATGTCCTCACTGAAGTTAAAGGATTGATTGATAAGGTATTTGGCTTTGGTATCTTTCTGGGAATCCCAGATGTTGAACCAGATGATTGCCATATCTGAATGTGCAGACACTTTCATAATATGAGGTGACGAGGTGAGAGAGATCTGTTGAAAAAGAGGGGAGTGATCCATAACATATAAGATGTCATGAGCTTTTAGCTGATTAGAACTGTCATCATGCTATTCAGTTGGCATGTAGAAATTTATGCCCACAATCTTAAGATAAGATTTGGACATGGGTGCACAAGGGGTTGGAATGTCACCTGATATGACTTTTTTGACCCATTTGTGTATGATTTCAATTTTAGTGGCATTCAGTACAAGGTTGGTGTTGAATGATAATCCAAGAGAAGGACCAGATCATCCTTCAACAATAGAGTTGACCTGTAGTTTAGAGTGTTGTTGGATAAGACTACAGTTAACAGATTCAATGATCTCTTTATGGCAGAGAAGGCAGGAAGAGGTGATAGCCTTGTTATAAGGGATGAGGACTTGTTTTTGAGAAGGTCCTTTGGTGGTCATTTTGACTGTGAATTTCTTTCTTTGGGGAGGAACATTGTTAGTAGACAGAGTGCCCATATTAGGAGAAGTGCCCAGTGATGCTTGGTACATGGCAATGATGCATTCAGCAGGGAGTTTGTCACCATAGGCTTTAGTCAACTCTATGAGACCAATGGCCTAGTCATTCAGGGTGGAAGGAGAAGGAGCATTTGATTGTGCCACATTGGCAAATGATTTTTTCAAAGGAGGGGGAGAAGAATTGGGAATATTCAATGGGGAGCTTACTGAGATAGTAGGCTTCAGAGGAGAAAAAGCAGCTTTGATAGGTGGCTTGGAAGGAGTATGGAATGGCCTGGGTTGGCAAATAGACTTGGTGTCTATATCCATGTTGTTGTTGTTCTGAGGTTAAGAAGACAGTGACAGCATGGCTTCTTTAGATTTTCCTTTGCTTTTCTTCTTAGTGTATCAGTGAATACCTGGGAAGAAGAGTGTTTTGATAAGTTGTAAAAGAGAAATTTTCTTGCTCCCTTGAGGAGCATAGTCTTCATTGATTTTGAGGTCATCTATAATAGAATGACCCCATTCTCCATCATTAATGGCAGTAAAGAGATATGTGAGCTTGTCTATAACATTAGTGTCAGGCATGAATTTTCTGTTATTAACAGAAAAGTATTTGAGCCAGAGAGCACATTCTTGTATGCTTATACAGGCTTTGCTGAGTGATTCTTTGAACTCTTCAACAGTAGGAGAGTCTTTTTCCACAGGCTGAGTGTCACTGCCTTTAGCAGCAACATTATCAGTCCAAATATCCATCATTGCATTTTCATCATCAATTCATGGTGATGGCTGTGCCTGCACAGCTGTCAGTTGCATAGTTGTCTGTGAGGTGTGTTCACCAGCAGGCATGATGAGAGTGGGGTTTAGTTTGGGAATGGGAGGGAGAGAGATGTCTCCAATATTATTATTGGTGAAATCCATGTCATTGCTCCAGCTAGAAAGCATAGAATGTTTATTTGGTCCAGAGACAGCAGGCCCAAGTCTGAGAGAGGGGGTATTGTCAACAAAAGCAGCTGTATTGTCACTTTTGTTGAGTTGATGAGCTATAGTATATGAGAGAGCCTCCTAGGATTTCTCTTTGGCAACTTGTTCAAACCTTTGAAACTGGTTGAGGGGGTGATGGGTATCAAAGTCAGTAGAATGACTTCAATGGATGGAAGGAATGTCCGAGGGCATAGGAATATTCTCATGCACTTTTTGAACATTCTGTATATAAATGCCTTTAGGTGTAGTGGAAAAAATAGAGTCATCTGTAAAAGAATGACCTGTAGGCATTGAAGCTTCATATTTGATATTTTGTTGGTTGGGTGGGGGTGTAGTGGTTTGGCTAGCAATAGACAGGGCTTGCGAATGAATATGTTGAGGAAAATTGGAATGTTTATTCCTAACTCACTCAGCAGAGTGTACAAGAGAAGAGGTGTATCCTCAAATGCTACCTCTAGTGCTAGCTGGCACATTAGAGTGAGCAGCAGAGAGTTCAAGTGACTGGGTTTGTCCTCAAATGTTAGGAGTTTCTTCCTCATCACTAGAAGACTCATATTCACTTTTACTTTCATTATCAGCTTCAACAGCTTTAGCCATAGCAGCTTCAGTTGCCTTAAGGTCCACAGCAGACACCTTTTGGCCAGCACGTGTTTTGGTGAGCTTCTTTACTATACTGATAACACTTCTACTTCTACCTCTAATCTTCTTATCTCTACTACTATCTCCCATAGTTTTGAATGTTGTAGTTGTTTAAGAAATATCACTTTTTGAAAAACGATAATGGTGGTTCATGGGAAAAGAGGGTGATGAGTCTTGCAGTCAGCTTTCCAAGATCAGAGGCTTGGGCCATCCAAGACTGTTGATCCTAGCTCTCTAAGTAGTATCTTAGAATAGATACCCCTATACTACAGTCTCTGGAGATAATACTAATAAGCATTCCTAATACTAGCATTAGTATATAAGACACCTGATAATCTCATGAAATAGATCTACTTTGACTAGACTGTTTGACTCACATGCAGGTCTTATTAAATCTATTTTTTTGCTTACAAGTAAGATTTATCTAATCCAAGGCATATCAAGATATTTTTTCTTCTAGAGATACATAATAAAGAGAACAGTATACCTGTTTGTTAGATATGTTCTAGCTTATCTAAGCTATGAAGTACAATAGATAGCCAATTTATACAGCTATACAATATTTAGATAGAGACTCAAGTCTGGTTTTGAGAAAGGTATTCCTTTCATCTATAAATCAATCAAATATTATACTAAGTAGCTCACTGTGCATGCTAATTACAGCTCTTTGTCTATTTAATCACATAGTATGCTATAAATAATTATAAAGCATATAACACAGAAGACTACTTGGAAAAAGGTAAAGAACTCACTGAGATATGAACAGAATACTCAGAAGTGACATGTGACTGGATGGATTCATGGATCAACATTGGTCAACATTATCTTTTGACTATTATCAGTTTGTATTTTTCTACAGAGACTAGTTTATGCCAAACAGTTTCCTGCAAAGCCTTGATATACTATATAAAAGCTCATCATAGTCAATATATCTTTACCATAGCCAATACTTGTGCCTACAAACCATAATTAATACTTATAATAGACAAATTTGTTTTCTCTTGTATACTTCTCATATACACCAACAGATATTGGGGCAGGAGTGGACAAACACAATATATGGAGCAGCATGTGTACAGATATGTATTTATCTCAGGGAAAAGGCCCTGTTAGCAAGGACTTACCCCCCCCTCCTTTGTCTAAGCTTAGTAAAAGAAGTAACAGGTCATTATAAAGAAAATCACATAGAGATGGCCTGTAATTTTACACTACATCCTTTCCAACATATGTGTATAGCTCAACTAGAGTAAATACTAGCCAATCAAATATGGGTGTATGCTAGAATCAAAGTTTGTTGTGATGAGGAAGATATGTGAAACTTGAGTCCAAGGCCTTGATGGTGCAAAATTTCCACATTAGGAGTACACATCAAAGTTGTGTTGTAGGTTGTATTGCCTTTCTCATGTTCAGCTCACTGTCTTTGCCATTCAGGAATTATGTTCCCCAACCCAAGACATGCAGGTCTTATTAAATCTATTTTTTTGCTTACAAGTAAGATTTATCTAATCCAAGGCATATCAAGATATTTTTTCTTCTAGAGATACATAATAAAGAGAACAGTATACCTGTTTGTTAGATATGTTCTAGCTTATCTAAGCTATGAAGTACAATAGATAGCCAATTTATACAGCTATACAATATTTAGATAGAGACTCAAGTCTGGTTTTGAGAAAGGTATTCCTTTCATCTATAAATCAATCAAATATTATACTAAGTAGCTCACTGTGCATGCTAATTACAGCTCTTTGTCTATTTAATCACATAGTATGCTATAAATAATTATAAAGCATATAACACAGAAAACTACTTGGAAAAAGATAAAGAACTCACTGAGATATGAACAGAATACTCAGAAGTGACATGTGACTAGATGGATTCATGGATCAACATTGGTCAATATTATCTTTTGACTATTATCAGTTTGTATTTTTCTACAGAGACTAGTTTATGCCAAACAGTTTCCTGCAAAGCCTTGATATACTATATAAAAGCTCATCATAGTCAATATATCTTTACCATAGCCAATACTTGTGCCTACAAACCATAATTAATACTTATAATAGACAAATTTGTTTTCTCTTGTATACTTCTCATATACACCAACAGATATTGGGGCAGGAGTGGACAAACACAATATATGGAGCAGCATGTGTACAGATATGTATTTATCTCAGGGAAAAGGCCCTGTTAGCAAGGACTTACCCCCCCCTCCTTTGTCTAAGCTTAGTAAAAGAAGTAACAGGTCATTATAAAGAAAATCACATAGAGATGGCCTGTAATTTTACACTACATCCTTTCCAACATATGTGTATAGCTCAACTAGAGTAAATACTAGCCAATCAAATATGGGTGTATGCTAGAATCAAAGTTTGTTGTGATGAGGAAGATATGTGAAACTTGAGTCCAAGGCCTTGATGGTGCAAAATTTCCACATTAGGAGTACACATCAAAGTTGTGTTGTAGGTTGTATTGCCTTTCTCATGTTCAGCTCACTGTCTTTGCCATTCAGGAATTATGTTCCCCAACCCAAGTGTACCAGATGGCATGCCTGAATCAGCATTAGGGCCAGAAGAGTGCTTCAGTGTGTCATTGATAGCCATCATGTCATTGTTCCAGTTGGTCATAGGCATGGAAGACATTGATCAGGTGATGAATAATAGGCTGGGTTACTGGGTGCTTAGTTTAAGTTAGGAAAGAGTATGAGAAGGAGGTGTGGGAGCAATGTTGATGGACATTGGGGACATTGACAAGAGATGACCAGAGCCAGTGGCTAAAGGCCAGGAAGTTGCTGGAGCTCTACTTGAAAATCACAACAAAGTCCCAACAAAATGGCACTGATTATTGCACCAGTGAGGGAAAGCAAAAAAATGGGTCTAATAAGACCCACATGCGAGTTAAACAGTCTAGTCTAATTAGACCTGTTTCATGGGATTATCAGGTGATATAAGGACTTGTATTTACATAGTTCTATAGTGCTTTTAGTGCTTGAATTGTATATTCACCTAGAGCCTTCACAGCAATTTGTTTTGTATCTCTTCAGTACTTCAATTCTCTTCAACAACTGTCTATATCATAAGTCTGAGCTTCTGTTAAATCCCTGCCATTATGCTACAATTCGTATTGCTTTCAACACAAGTGACAACATTAACAAAAAATTACTCTTAGTCCGGTGCCGAGACCCAATCATAATTAAAGTAATTTTAAAAACCCTCCTGACAAACTCTATTCCATTGCTGAAATGAGACGTTCTACAGCCTCAAAACGGGGTTTTATGGAGCAAGGAAAGGGAGTCGGGTTTCTGGAGTCGAATGAATAAAAAGCCGATTCAAGATCAAACGAAAGTTACTTACGAAACCATTCCAGAAGTCCAAGTAACACCCTGTACTGTGCTCTTCTCGTTCGCATCCGATGGCATGGAAATTGTAGTGGTTTGAAGGATGCATGCAATTGCAAGCCATAAGGAATCTTCAGCGAAGAATCGACCTGGGCAAACACTGACAGGAGTAAGTAACTTTCTCTTGTAGCTCCCATCAGACTCCTTACCGCCGTCCGAAACCAAAAGCGATGCGCGCGGGATCAATGGTAGTGTCATTGCTACTTCCTTTTATAAAACGTTCAGGGTTGAAAACGTCAGGAGAAAGATAAGTAGTCGGGTCATGAAGCATGCACCTGAAGAGAAGAAAGTCAGAACAATGGCAAATGGGAAGGGAGAAAACACGACGGACGAGATGTTTGCCATGACTGTAGTCGCCTTTGGGATGTACCAGTTACGATATTCACTGGCTTCAGTTGTGAAATGTGGTATACCTGAGAATGACTTAGTTAAGAAAAACATCGTGGTAAAAAACAGGATAATACCTAACGGAACGACAGCCTTCCATCGTAGCGTTTCTTTGACTAGACAGCCGATGTACGGGAGACTATCCATGTCGTTGAAGTCAGGAAGCCTCGATCGACCAACAATGTCGTCCAGCAGTTTTTGCGCTTTGGCCTGCACTTCGGGGTAGAGCATCATGGCCAAAAAGAAATTTGTGAGAGCCGTTGAGGTCTATGATAAGGCCGCGTTAGTCGAGAACACAAAAGCGAAAGGCATTCGTATCACCGTATCGGCCCCGGCTATAGAAAACAGTCAAGACGAGAAGTAGAAGTGTATAGGGGAAGCACATACCGCTGTATATTACACCTGCACAATTCTGAATTAATTCTTCGTTCAGGTCTGCGCCGTCAGCCATTTCCTGGAGAAGATTACTCGTAAAGGAGGGAGCCACAACGCCTCTGGCCTATGTTCATCGGTTGTCAGTCCGTAGGGGGAAAATCAGGGACTAGAACGACTGAGTACCAATTTCTCTTTGACCATTTTGTACGGTGCTTCTCGCATTGCCATAGAAAGTTTGCGGCGCTCCGTTGCAAAATGTTTGAAGCCAGCACCCGGAAACCATGAGGGTAAATATTTCACTGAGATAACGTGAGTGCTCATGGCTATATAGCGACAAAGCGAAGGACTCACAGATGGGGAAGGTGTCCACAAGGCCGGTACCGGGTGGCAACTTTTCCGCTGACTCTCGCACTTCCTCGGCGAGACGGACGAACTCATCACCTTCAGGTGCTACTTGATGACCATATACGACCATCTAATCAACATGGTAAGTACATAGCAAGATGACAAACGACAAGAAGAAATATTACCATGATGATAGCCCCGGCCAGGCTAGAACCGGCTAGAATCAGCGAGGGAATGCTACAATCGAGCAAGCAGTACACACACCGTTTCAAATGGTCAGTGAAGTGTTCCGGATTTTTGAGCAAAGACATAACAAGGACGTGAGTCTCATTCACCATGACACCACGGTAATTATTCGTCACGACGTTCGGCATAAAGTGTTGCTGAACAATTTTACGATGTGCAACGAATCCTTCTTTGTAGGACATAATGACAAGGTTCCAGCTCCATCCCATCCTAACCTCTCTGTGAGTTGACACAAGACAAACTGGAAAGCAGCACGAATGCTCACAGCTCTTTAATCATTACCAAACGCGGCCGGTCAGAATAGACCAAACCCTTTTTGTCCAAAAGGTCTGTGGTAGCTTTGAAGGAGTTCAGGAACAGAATCGGTGTCCCGAGAACGGTGAGAAAGCCGACATCTGAGCCTATCAGATATGAGACCGTCAGCACACTATCGTCACAGTACTGAGCCTTAGACTCTCACCAAGTCTTTTGCCGAGCTCCTCATATTTGAGCCATTCGTTTCCTCCCTGAGGAAGGTCCTTGAGGTTGCCAAACAGGAACTGGGATGGCGGAGATGGAGGGTATGGTAGTGAGCGCGGATTTCGTTGCTTTGCTCGCCATCGAGCAAGCAAAGCTATGGTACAGGAGAGCCCCAAAATGGTGGAGAGGATGGCGGTTGTGTCCATTGTGGGTGGATGAGAGGTCTGATCCCTGCATTTGTCGAACTATGACCTGCTTCCATGAGCAGAACACGGACAAGAATAGAAGCAAAGCACAGCTTCCCGCTGGGATGATGGACCCAAATTTAACTGAACTGGTTCAGACCGTTCTTTGTGCCATGAGCGATGCATCAACTCCAAACACTACAAAATGAGCCACATTGCCGGCCCGTTGACTGATGTCAAATGTACCCAGTAGTTGATCCATGAGATTGATTCATTGCTACCCCACGTGATTTGGTTTGACAATCGATTCTACCAATGTCATGGGTGGATCCAGGCTCCTGAATCCGCCGACTCGTGTCGAGCTATTCGAAGTCCTAGTAACTTAACTGATGAGTGAAATCACTTTGATCATATTTGGGAATAGAAAAAAGTACAAACAAGGCCAAACCAACTAAGTGTCTCATCCAAACCAATACTCAGCGACACCGTTTGGGTGTAACCGCTGAGGAAAAGCCACCTGATCGCTATTCTTTTATAGGTGTGAAAATACCCCCATCAAAACTGTATAGTTGCTTTCTTTTTGGGAACAACTGACAGGGTGGTGAGGCGGACAAGCCGCAGAGAATGGTCGGCACGACCTTTTGGAAATGGTGGGGTGAGCGAAAGGGGAAGTGGTGAAAAGAGGGGAAAGATAAGTAAAAATAGAAACATCACACTTGTCACGCCTCCTCCAACAAAGTGTCTCATGTCGAGTATAAGACACTTAGTTGGTTTGGCCTTGTTTGTACTTCTTTTTATTCACAAATATGATCAAAGTGATTTCACTCATACTAGGACTTCGAATAGCTCGACACGAGTCGGCTGGTTCAGGAGCCCGAGGTGGATCAGAATCTTGCGGTGATTTGGGTGATATAAGGCATAAACGCCCATACTCGCTCTATAGTGCGAATCAAGAAGTGAGCGTGCACTGACGCAGAGCTATTCTTGTGCCTTTATGAGTGCTATGTAGCGGTGCCATGCATTTTGAGGTTCAGATGAAGGATGAATTTTAAAGAAGCTGATCCATGTTGCAAAGCAAATTACCATCACCTTAAAGTGTTCGCAGGAATGTATTCCAATTGTGTCTTCGTCACACGTCATAAAAGACACACACTTAGGAGTGTGACTATGGAAGGCTGTATTTTCGGAATCTTTGGAAGATCAGATCAGAGTTTACTAGAACATCTCACGGCCTCTGGCTCAGAGACTTATATTCATAGCCCCCAGTCGTAATGGAGTCAGAGTAAGGAGTTGAAATTACACTGAACAAAGTTACCAAGAACATGAGTAGAGGTTTGAGGAAACAAGCTTCCTCATCAGAAGAGAAGTTATCGAAATACGTGGCTCGCCCAACGCCTTTGTCCCGCACTCCAAAACAATCACTCAGTTACTCAGGGCCGGAGAGGCACCTTGAGCTTTCCTTAATTTTGTGCTCATTGCCCTTACCTCGCCTTCCGATCGCCTTCTTGCCCGTCGTAGGTCCCTCTCACGACTCGCATCCTCGAAATCCTTCGCCTCGATCTTTCCGGAACGTTGCCGGACTGTTGGGTCCACACCCTAGCGGGCTTTTCGCTCGAACGCAGGCTCAGTCTTGGCGAGGCTGATGATTGGTGAAGATGATAACCGAACTTCCTCCATGACCCCCACTGGTATCACCGTCAACGAGGACAATGGGAACTAAAAGGAGGTGGAGACTCAGAGTCGTAACGACAGGCGAGAATGAAAAAGTTCAAACCCCACTGTCTTTTTTTCAATTCTGCATGAGTCCCAAGTATGCTGTGAATAATTTCACGCTCATTGTTCTCTGCTGTGCTTATACTTGCCTCGGAATATGCCTGCCCCACACGTCGAGTTGCTTTCAGTTGAGTTTTTCTTGAGACCAACTAAAAAATCCATTGAACGTGATCAGTCGCTCGTTTCTTGATGTATCTGAGAATCACATTGAACCTTATGATTCGTGTGTCCAATGTGTGGCCACTAGCAGTCGGGGCAAGGGCTGGAATACTATCATTTCGATAACTATTTACCCCATTTGGCACCAACGTTAAATCTCGTCAAGTCTCACTTTCGTTGTGTAGGGGTTCGCAATGCCAAGGGATTTGATGGCCTTAATTACTCTTAAATACTCGCGCCTTACGCTTCGGGTGGGAGTCAGCTGCCAGAATTTCACTGAGCCGTATTGTAGTCACCGTTTACGTAGCAGATGAGCGAAACCAACACGCTGATCAATCGTTTTCCGAATAATCACTGCGGGCAGCTGCATTCAAGTTATCTGAGCTAGCAGAGGGCACGACATCTGACGGCTAGTCCCTACATATCATGACTGTTGCACCTTAGATTAGGGCTTGACCGCGGGACCATCTTCTTTAGGAGATCATTTGACATGGTATCGCGCGGCTGAACTCTACATTTGAAGGAAGAGAGTCGACTGAAGAAGTCTAAGTATAAGGTTAAGCGAGTGAAAAAAGGGAAAACCCACGGGAGAGCGCCTGTTTCATATTGTAAAGATGGGACATCCACCCCTTCACCAGAATCAATTTTATCTCCATCAGGAAGGATATCAAAAGCTGCGAGAACAGTAGCGATTATAATCCACATTGAAGCTGTGGCGAAATTTCTACCGGGGCATGTCCTGGAACACGATCCGAGTTTGAGGGACAACTAAAGTGCTTACATCACTTACCTGCGACCAAACCCAAAGGCTGCAGCATATACAAACCGCGTCAGTTCAGCGCCTTCTTCATCAGGTGTATAACGTGCAGGTTTGAAGATGTCAGGATCCTCAAAACGCTCATGATCATGCAACATAGCCCTGATACGAATGAGGTACTGATGTCAAGAGAATCACCTGTAACATACCAGACATTGGCCATAACTAGCGAGCCCTTCGGAAGCTCAAAAGCCCCATATCGCTCTTTGCTCCGCAGGGCCCTAGAGGCTGTGAGTGTGTTAGTATGACGAGAAATGCTAGTGTGAAGGGAGTATAGTTATTACCCAGAGGAACGGCAGGGCAACATCTCAAAACCTCCGTCATAACCGTTTCGACAAAGGGAAGATTGGGTCGATCATCATGGACGGGAAGCCTTCCAGTGCCAACTACATGTCGGATTTCAACCTGTGCCTTCTTTTGGACCACTGGGTTTTGGACCATGAGCAGGAAAAATGCCTCAATGGGATGCAGCAGCTAATTACCAATGAATATGAACAGTGAGTTTCGTTCAGAATGATAAGACATACCGTGTCGACGGTTGTGTAAGCAGATAAGCATGCATATCGAACTATATCCCTGCTTTCTTCTGTTAGCTCTCCCTCCGCTTGAAGAGAACGGATTAGCCTTGCGGCAAGGCAGTCAGATGTATCCTACATGACTTGTTACAATCAGATTAAATGGGTAGAAAGTGTCGCACCAAAGTCTTGTCTACGTGTTTGTCAGAAACTTGAAATAGGGTGTCGACATTTGAACGCATTGTCCGTATATTGGACGAGACGTGGGGCCCCAACATCCACAACGGCATATTTTGGGCTGTCTCAAATCAGATGTGGCACACATGCTACCAGATAAACGCTCACCCCAAGGAAAGAACTCAATCCAGAATTTACCAGGAGTCAGTATATCAGATGCATGGGAGCTCAGTTTCTCGGATAAGATTACGATTGGGTCATCAGAACGTTTTGGATTGTAGTCAAGGGTGAAAGACAGCAAAGTGGATGAGACGAGTCTGCAAAATGTTAGGAGTATGATTACGACCAAGCGTCGAAAACTTCACCTTCGTATCCCAGTACGTATGGTGGCTGAAGATCCATCATAAAGCAAATTTGCTGCAAAAGTCCTGGCGTAATACTCTTCCAGCAAGTGGTATGATCGAACGGAGGTTGGGTTCAGTATACCTTGAAGGTGCCTTCTCGTTTGGCGAAAAATATCCCCGGAATCATCTGGATTGGCAAAGACAAGTCCCCTATCCAACTTGCCACTGATGAAGCCTACTTCAGCGAGCATATTATACAAATGAGAGACTCGCTTACAGACGAGCCATGCATCTGGATTGTCTATATGAAAATGTTTCGGAACGCTTGTTAAAAAGTTCATCGGCAATTGATAGCGAGTTAATGACAACCAAGGGTTTTCCAGCAACAAAAAGAGTATATATCGTCGATTGGTACTCCTTTAATGCAACCCAAGGTTTGATTTTGGAGATGAGGAACGTATGACCGAGAAGAAACTGGCCTGGAGGCCCGGGAGGAAGAAGCCGACGTTTGCGTTCAAGACTGAGATGATAACCAAGCACAAGACCCAAAAGGCAGACGCTCAGAGTCAAGATGACGTTCATGCTTGCTCGGGATGGTGTCGTGCTAGTGAGAGATTTTCAGTAGCTAGCTCAAGTTTCATTTACTGCGGAATATACGCATACATAGCTGATGGGTAGAGAAAGTTTCTCGGTGACTGGGGCTGAGCTTCTGGGAAGGTGTAACGCTTGGTGGAGTGTAACACACAGGAAGGTCATCGCACGCTATACATATCACGAGCCCTGAAACAAGGTCGCTAGTAGTGAATTTACTCATAGCCTTGATGGGAAGGTGATGGCAATCCGCGGGACTCCGAGGTGGATAGCCTGTGAGTGAGACGAACCGCGTTTGAATCATATTTGCTTATACCGAATCACGCCGCGCTGATGAGCTTCTAGTTTTTCACCGATTGTGTCACATGGAAACTCAGCCACCAAGCCATAATGCATAACCCATCATGACGAATATTGTTCGTACAATCGAAAAGCAGTTAAGAATAGAGTCATGAGGAAGCAAAGAAGGATGGAAGCACACACTTACTGTTCCTGTTCCCAAGGTACTGGTGAGCGAGAGCCTGTTCCTGGTATAGCTTGATGCGCTGAGCGCTGAGCTCCGGTCCTAGGGAAAAAATCAGTATCGATGTCATGATGTCCTTCATACTCCAATCTATTTTCATTCTTTTCCTCTCATGTCACACCTCAAACAACTCAGGTCCGGTTCCAATCATCGAAAGTAGTGACGAATCAATCAACGAATCAGGTTCGTCATCACGGAATGCCTTGGGTTCAGATTTGGGTCGAATGCGTGTTATCGGAGAAATCGGGTCTTATCTTGTGTAATCAGACCATATATTCCAATACATTGGAACCTTCGGTCAGATACATGACTTTATAGTAATATACTTCGTTGAATTTGAGATCAAATCTAGATAATTTCATGCCATCATTCCATGGACAATATCATTTTTTCTTCTGTTCAGTGTTCAGTCCATTGGGTCTTGTCAGGTCAACATCGAGCTTTGGTATGTGTGACATGGAAATATCAGGAGATCCTGTTGCTGAGCTTGCGACCATATTGTGGCCGCTCCGACTGCCAGGTTGTCTTGCTTGATGGTCTTCATATCTATTGAAGAAGGCCTGATAAGCCTCGATCCTTCATGTGAACATCAGTCAGTTGAACACAGTTAATGTATGTAGTTTGTCACGGGTGATCAAGGTGCACCAGACTCTTCCAGCGATGGCAACAGATGACCTGCTCCGAGATTTGCCCCTTATGTAATGCTGGTCACCAAAAATGGATGGACATGGTACATTCCTTTCATCACATATTGACAGGGCTTATATACAATTATCTAATGAATATGACACTTAGATCTGAGGAAAGTGGGCAACAAGGGAAATACTAGGGGATCTGGAAGACACTGTTTAAGCTGCACAACACATGAGCACTCAATGGCCTCATAAACAAAGCCTTTTACAGATATGACACTTCCAAGGTCACTTCCTGATTGTGGAGATACAGAACTTGAGGACAATGAGACAGAAATTGAACTGTTTGGCAAAAGATCTTGAAGGCTGCCAAAGGCAGCACTGGTGCACCTAGTTGTTAAAAAGATGTGTAGAATATTCTGGGGTCATCAGACCTTGCTGAGTGATTTTACAGCTCAATCTAAGGGTGGTAGCTGATCAGATTGCATAGATTAAATATTGTAGCACTTTGGACTGACCAAGTGAACTGATTCTTGCAGAGTCTTGAGAGGGTAGTATTTTTTTCTGATTCTGCATAGTGTAAGAAAATTTGGTTTCAGGAAGCAGTATGTTGCTTGGAGAAGAAGAAATTGAAGATGCAGGAGTTCTAATCTGAGTAGAGGAGGGAGATCTGGTAGACAAAGAGCTGAAGGATGATTGAGCTGTGAGAGAGTTGTAGGGCTGGGAACAAGTTAGTAAGAGTAAACAGAGAGCATTAATAAGAGGCAATCTGAGTATTTGTCTTTATTTTACTTATTTATCATAACAGAGAATATCAGATTGATAAGATTAGATCATAGTACACTGATGTAAACAAAGCAGAAGCTACAGAACAAAATGCTCAAGAATACATTATATAATTGCCTACAGAAAATTATAATCTCTGTTGTCATCTGAATCACTATAGTTGCTTGAGTTTTTATTATCACCCTCAGGTTCAACCTCCTCACCAGCCTCAGCATCCTCTTCTCTATTCTCTTCAGCTGCTCTAGCAGCTTCACAGCCCATTGCTTGTTTGTCATCCTCTTTGTCTTTAGAATTCCAGTCTATTCCTGTAAGGCTGTAGCCTTATGAATGTGTAGAACTTAACCTTAGTCACACCAAAGTACAGTAAACCTGTATTGTATTGAGAATATACTTGTAGTATAGGATTAAGGTTAGCTCTCAATTAGGGACACTGACTAGAATTATATGAGAGTATATTATATAAGTTTAATTAATAGTTATGAAAGTCTAAAGTTATAACTTAAATAAAAGAAGAGAAAATAGAAGAAAAGAGAAAATTTTGAATTAAGTAAATGCTCTACATACATATTCTAGTATTAGTGTATTACTGACAGGATACCCAATATTTATGTTTGTAATTATATATATACAGACTCCTTGCATTATTCATTCTACTATGCTCTTGGACTCTGTAGCTCTAGCTCATTATTGCTATTTACTGTAGTAGTACATGTATACACTTGTAGGTAGATTATTATCACTTATGCATCCTTTCTTTCAGCAGTATATAAGTAGCTATTACTCTGTAGTTATTCTTTAGTGAATTATATTCCTATCTGTGCTCTTAGTTGTTCTCTAGTGCTCTCAACACTTTGCTTATACTTCAAACAAGTATTTCTTTACTGTCTACATTATAAGTGACTAGTTTATTCTATTCCTAGCACTGTGCTATGCTTTAGACTGCTTTCAACAGGTTATGGGCCCCAACTACCAAGTGTGTTGTTGCTGAGATGTTTTTATATTTGCTGACATGCTGGGGTAGTCAGAACTTGTTGTTAGATGTTGACAATATCTCTGCTGAACTTTCAACTAGCCTGAACTTTATTTTCTGTGCACTATAATATATAGTTGGCAGCCTATAATTGCTTTGTTTTATTAATTTGGACAAATTGCTGATTTAGGTTTAGATTGCTATATCTACCTATGGTCTCCTCACTAACATGCCCCTCTTGATTGGAGAGAAGAACTGGGTTGAGTGGTCTAAGTTGATGATGAATATTCTCTTAATAACAATCATTCCTGGTGTTATATACACTACTTTTGACATTGTTGACAGAACTTGCACACTCCCTGCATTAGTTCAGGCAACTGTGTCTGTTGCTACTACAGCCACAGCTGCTGCAATTCCTGCTATGTATACTGCTAATTCCATTGAGGCTTAAGCCAATTGGACCTCCCTCAATTATATAGCATAAGAGATAATTAACAATCATCTCTCCTCCTACCTTCTCCATTATCAGCAGGCTACTTCTGCACTTCTTTGGACCTATCTTATGACTTTTTTCAGAACTTGCTCTACTGCCACTATTTTTGCCAATTATCAGTTTACTCTATTGTTTTATATCAATTCTAACATTGAGCTATTCTTGTAGCTTACACTGCTTGAGAATGCATACTCACAGGCCCTCCTTTCCCACGTACCATCACCATCGGTTTATTCTGATTTTGAAATACATTTTTCTATGCTATGTCTGATGATCCCAGTGGTAGTCAGCCTGGTCCTTCACGTCTCTCATGGGCCGGAGACGTTGGTTATGAAGAAGTTTTCACCGCCGGCGCGAGCGACACTCGGATGTCGTCGCTCTCTATGCCCGCTCCTTCCAAGCCTGAATCTCCTATGCCCTCGACCCCCAAGCTAGGCAAGCGCGCTCGTCGCAAGGCCTCTCAGGCAGGCCTCACTCCCCATGCACTGAGGGTTGCCCCTCGTGCTCCCATTCAGACTCCGGAGGGTACTCTTACCCCCGCCTCTTATAAGGTTCCCACTGGTGCGGAACCGGGGTTGGTGTTCACTCCCACTCCTGCTCCCCGCCCGTCGTCTAGCTCATCGGGGGTCCCCCCTGGTAAAGATATCCCCACCGCCGATAACTCCCGCAATCTTGTGGGGGCCTTCAACGACATCTCTGCTGCTCTCAACTCCTGGGGTGATAAATCTTGGGCGGTTCCAGATGACAGAGGCCGCATTGCACTCAAGCTCAGTCAGCTTGTGTGAGGTTTCGTCTCCAAGGGGTGGCATGAGCTCCCCTTCTTTAAAGCTGGTGGCTCGAGCCCTTCTTCTACTTTGAGGGGGACGCTTGAGTCACTTGTCCCCCGGCCACCCCTAGGCCCCCAAACCCGCGGGTCAGCTGAGTCAGCTGATCCTCCGCCTCCTCCCCCTTTATCTGCACATGGGCCTCCATCTGAGGCCACTGCTCGCCCTCTGGCTCCCCGCCTTCAAGCTCCTCCCAGGCCGCCTAGGTCTCCGAAGCGCCCAGCCCCCTCCTCGGCTCCTGCCTCCAAACGGTCATATGCCGACACTGTCCGTGACATCACGGCCTTGGTCAATCTGGCCAAGACCATGCCCGACCTTCCATCTGATCACATCATTGTGATGCATCAGGCCTCCGTTCTGCCCCTGCCCTCGCGTAGGAAGCTCAAGACCACTGTCGCTGGCCCCTCCCGGCGTCAGGTTCTCGTTAAGTGCGAGCCGGTTCCCGCTGCCTCCTCCTTTCCATCTCTGGTTGGTGTCGCCAACCAATCCCTGGCCAAGGTCGACCTTCAGGTTGATTCTTGTGTTGCTGCCTATGGGGGACTTTCCCTCCTTACGTCTCGAGTTGCTTCACTGGAAGAGGTTCAGGTGATCGCTACCGCTATCCATCAGCACCTGGGCTGTGATGTTCAGGCTGCCCTCCCCACGTCCCGGTCTTATCTTAAGATTGTGGATGTCCCCTATTTCCGCCCAGGGTCAAAGGATTTCATCGACTCAGGCTATGTCAGGGAGATCATGAAGCATTCTCACATGGCCTCTTCCTTCACTCTCGCTAACTCCCCTCGCGTTATGCAGAACTCCCGGCATGCAGACTCGGCTATGGTCTGGTTTGATGTCGTTGACTCCCAGTCGGGCGCTGTCGCTAAGCGCCTGATTAATTCTTCTTTCCAATTTGGCCCGGCCTCATGCCCTGTACGGCCCGCCCAGTCCCATGCCGGTGTCCCCGTGTGCCAGCGTTGTTGGCGCTGGGGCCACTCTACCCGCGCTTGCAGATCTCAGGCGCCTCGTTGCCCGCGCTGTGCTGGTCCCCATTCGGAGGCCAACCATCGCTCTATCGCTGGTTGTTGTCGTGGTAACCCCACGGCTAACCCCCCTGTGCCAGCTACGATGGAGGGAGCCCCATGCCCTCACACCGCCCGCTGTGTGAACTGTAGTGGTGAGCACAGTGCCAGCGACCGCAAGTGCCCATACTGGCGGCACCGTTTCGACCGGGAGTGGTTGGCGCAACGCGCTAATCGCGACTGGCAGGAGCAGATGGCCGCGTCAGGTGCGATTTCTCAGAGGCAGGAGGAAAACCGTCGGGATAGGGGAGCTTTCCGACGACCGCATACCCGTTGACACCTCCTCTCTCGATTCTGTCTAGTAGTACCGTTCGGCCTTGGCTGGAGGGGCGAAGCGTGGATAAAAAAAAAGAGAATGCATACTCATATTTGGAGAGGTCTAATTCTCTGATTCAGATAGATAATTTTATTTGTGCTATGAATTTATTAAATGCAGTTTCTTGAGAATAGTCATATGTGGTTTCTACATATTTACAAATATATCTCCTTGCAACAATCACCTTTACATTAGTTCAATCTGTGATTGTCACATAGTGGCAATACCAGCACTAAGTCAAGATGAATGAGGCTAACATGTCACATGCTAGCATGAGGTATAAGGGTCTATCAAACTCTAATTGACAGCAGCAGCAGCATAGTGGGCCATAAGACAACCAGTAGCAGTAGCACTCTTAGTAGTAACAGCAGCAGTAGCAGTAACATCCACAAGGACAGCAGCAGAGGAATACCAATCCTAGTTTATCTTCTAGGAACCAACAGTCTTCTGGTAGCAGTGATGAAAAGAAGAAAAAGCAACAAAAATGTGGTAAAAGAGAAAAGGGCCAACAGGCCAATATCACAGATGGTGAGATCCAATTGTCTGCTGTTGTTGCCAGCTTAGCAGATAATTATATTGTATTCTCTGCATTTGCAGTCACTTATCCAGCCATTATTTCTAGTCCCAAAGTCTTAGGTCCTTCAACTGGGTAAAAGGTTAATGACACCAGAGTGTTATGTGTACTTGAGTCCACTGTTTTGCTGTGTCCATTGGCAAAACACCTCAGTATGCTTGTTGGGAAGTCTCTCATCAAGAGACTGAAGTTTAAAAATATGTGCTATCAGGCTGCAGGTGAAAAAGCATTGAATTTGTGAGATAAATATCTTGGGGCTATATTATTAGTCCCTACAGCTGCTACATGTGTGGACTCTCCTCTTTTCTCTCATCCTTCCCCTCCTTGCCCAGCTGCTGTCTCTCTTCTTTCTTCTCAGTTATCTATAATACCCACCATTCCACCTACATTGCCTTCTGCCCCTGATGCTGATATGGTATCACTTAGTGGTGAAAGTGACTATGATAATAATAACTATATGTGCATATTAAATTTGTTCTCATAGATGATGATCTCTAACAAGATCTCACAGTCCCAACTACAGCTTGGATGATAGAACTGTCCAAGGTCAGGCCACCAATATCAAGTGTCTTGGGCTTACTCAAGAGCCTCTATGCTAGTGCTGTCCCATGAGATACCACATGGAGTTTGACATCCTGATGGACTGCATATAATAGACTTGTTTGATAACTTCATATTTAATAGCTCATCTGCTGATCAGAGACTGTCTGTTTGAGTTCTATCTATGTCTGATCCTGTACAATTTTCTTGTATGATTGCAAATAACTCTAAGAACAATATTAAATATGTTTCTTGTTATACATGTGGAAATTATAAGTTTGATGATTATGTACTCCTAGACTCCAGTGCATTATGCCACTTTACCCTATTCATTGAGGATTTCACTAAGTATACTCCTAGAAACTTCAGTATATGTAAAACTGCCAATAAAGCAGCACCCTTAAATGTGATTGGATATAAGTCTGTTCTGGTTGAGTTAGAGATTGATGGTCAGTTGAAAACACAAATGTTGTAGCCAGTTTATCACATTCCAGGTTTAGCAAATCACCTCTTCTCTCTTGGCACTTTTTTGCAACAAGGTTTCAGAGTTGAAGCAAGAAAAAATGAGACTTATGTCTTCAGCAAATCAGGTAGTACCTATTTGATCATAAAACCTCACTCAAAAAGGGAAAGTCTCTATTGGGTATATTGCAACATTATTTAGTCTTTGATCAATGTGACAATGACTATGTGTGATGCTGATTATAATATTTGGCACCATTGATTCAGACATCCTTCAAGAAACATTCTCAGACACTGTTCTAAAAATACTTCTAGCTTCTCTAATATTGAGATTCTAAGCAAAGATCTGATCTGTTCTAGTTGTGCTCTTAGTAAGGTATACCAGCAGAGCTTCTCTTCTTAGAGAAGCATGATTCAACATATCTAGGATTAATCCATGCTGATCTCCTGGAATTCTCAACTGAATCATATTATCAAAAGAAGTAGTGTCTTACTGTTCTTGATGATTATTCTTCTCATATCTGAGTTTTCTTCCTTCAGCATAAGTCAGAGACATTAGCCACTTTCAAAGAGTTTAAAGCACTTATTGAAAAGCAGAATAGTTGTCTGATTAAACAACTCTGTATAGATCAGAAGAGAGAATTTTTATCTTTGGAATTTATTGCATTGTTGAAAACACACAGTATTGCTTACAAAACATCTGCACCTCATGTGCACTAACAGAATGGATGTACTGAATACTTGAACCAAACATTGGTTGTGAAAGCTGAGTCCATACAACTTTAAGCTTGTCTTACTAAATTCTTCTAGAAATTTGCAATAAGTTGTGCTGTCCATCTTTATAATAGAACTCCAGTTCAATGTCTTGAATGGAAAACTCCAATTGAAACAGCTTCAGGATGAAAACCTGATATAAGTTATCTTAAAGTATTTAGCTGTGGCATATATATCTTTATTCTACAAGAATTGTGCAAGAATAAACTTAGCATACAATCAGAACTAATGATCTTCTTGGGATATAAGCAAGGCTTGAAAGCATATTGCTTTCTGAGACACATGCACAATAATTCTATTTTTGTTAGTTCTATGGCTTTATTTGATGAAGAGTGGTTTCCTTATTATGCTAAAAAGTCTTGCTGAGACCTAAAAGAAGCACTTTCTCCTCCACCTGTTCCTAGTACACCTCAGAGTAATGAACCTGCTTCATTTAATCCATTCAATTCAGACCTTCCACTGAGGCTGAGCAAATCTAGCTGTCTAACACCACCTCCTATAGCTCTGACTTCAGCTTCTGTAGTGATATCTCCAGCTTCTTCAGTTCTGCCTCCAACTTGTCCTCCTCCTCAGGCTTTACTATTTGCTCAACAACTGACACCTGGTCCCTCACAGCCTTGTCATCAGTTTAGACTCTTCTCTCTGCCTTCTAGCAATCTAATTCCTACACCAGCTTGGGGAAAACCTCTTGATATTCTCCTATTTGAGATTCCTCCAATTGTTCTGCAGTTTTCACTATTTGATACCTGGCAACCCTATGTTCCTCTTGTAGTTGCTGGCTCATCCCAACTTACAAGTAAATGGGATTTTCTGGCTTTATCACAAACTTGTCCAGAAAAACAACCATAGAGATCATCTCATGTTCCTAAACTCTTAGTAAAGAAAGATAGTACTTATGGAAAAAGACCCACTACTGACATTCTCACACATCTGAATAAGGTTCTGTCTAAAGTTTCTGAACCTTCACAACCTTCATTCTGGAAAGATCTAACTGTGACTATTCTTCTACAACCTGCTTCAGGGAGAGTTTCTCAAGATGAGGATGATCTGCTTAATGAGCTGTCTCAGACACTTGATTGCATCAGACAAAGCCCAGTTTGGGATAAGGATCTTGATTTATCTATGTGGGATATTGAAATAGCATATATTGTGAAGAAAGAGAGAGTAAAATATTTGACAATGTTATTAAATATAGAAACAGCAATATAATGCTCAAAACTGGTGAACATATCATGATATGGGATAATGTGTTGAGATGTGCCAGAATTGAAGAGCTTGACACAAGTGTGTGAGGTATAGCTTTCCTGAATATCACTGTGACTTGGTACATACTTGTATTCTAACATTAAATTTAGTGTATAATCCAGAATTTGGTAAAATATCTGAACATGAAGTGTTTGCTGACCTTAAAAAGTTGCTATCTGAACAACACACCAAATGGTTAGATGCTTGTAAGGAAGAGCTTGATACCCTGAAAAAGCATCAGGTGTATTGCTTAGTCCCACTTCCTGCAAATTACAAAGTAATTAAAAATTGATGGGTTTTTTCTTAAAAAGTCTGATAGATGTCTTTATTCTTGACTTGTTATGTGTGGATTCTCTCAAGTTGAAGATATTGACTATGATGAATTATTTTCTCCAGTAGTGCATTACAAAACTACTCATATCATGCTCATGCTTGCCATATTTGAGGATATAAACATTTATCCCTTCTTTCCCACACACTACCACCATCATTTGCAGTTCTGGTCATGTTCTTAGCTAGCCTATGTCTGACTCTGATCAATATATATGCAATCTGAAGAATTGTCCTTGGGATGAGGACATCAAGTATGAGTCCAAGGCTGAGATGTCAAGTTCAACTCTGTCATAGGAGAGTGATGCCATGATGGCAGGCTCCTCTACTCCTCATGCATTGGTCCTCTCTACTGGGCCACCCAATCCCATTATGCCTGTCCCTCATAAAAGCAAAGGCAAGAAGAAGCAAAGCTCAGTTGTTGCTGAGTTTTTGCCTCCCCAGCTCTACTTAGTGCCTTCTATGTCATGTCTGACTACTTCTGCCCCTTCTCTTGGGCTTTCTCCTGAGGTAAGTGTTTTTGCTCCTTGTTCTACTCCTACTCTATTAGGCCACATCCCTCATTTGGACTGGGACCTCCCTCTTCCTTTGAACCTCTCTGCTGATTTGATGGAATGTGTGTTCCTCCTTAATAGATCACTCACCTTCTTGGCTGGTGAGCCTTAGAAGAACAAGCAGGACCATATGTGGTTTGCTCATGCTCTGTCTGTGATGGTGGGGCATGTATTCACATTGCAATAACACACTCTGCCTTTTGATGACTCTCCCAATGTGCCCATCTTGGCTTCTGCCCTACATAATATGCTACCTCATAATGCCCCACAGTATCTCCCTCTATCCCATGGAACAGCTGACTCAGCTGCCCCTGTTCTCTCTGCCCCAGTATGTGGTCCTCCTTCAGAGGCCACTGCCTGTCCTCCTTCAGAGGCCACTGCCTGTCCTCCTTCAGAGGCCACTGCCTGTCCTCCTTCAGAGGCCACTGCCTGTCCTCCTCCAGCTCCTAAGCCAGCTCCCCCTTCTAGGCCTGCTTGGTCTACCAAGTGCCCCCCTTCTCCTTCTAGTATCAAGCATAGTTACACTGATACTGTTCATGATGTCATGTCTTTGGTCAATCTGGCCAAGACTGTCCCTACCCTTCCATCTGACTGCATCATTGTAATGCATCAGGCTTCTGTTCCTCCAGTGCTCTCTAAGCACAAGATTAAATTAACAGTCTCCAGTCCCTCTCAGTGCCAGGTTCTCATCAAGATTGACCTACTTCCCTCTTCCTCACAGTTTCCTGCTTTGGTGGGTGCTGTCAACCAATCTCTTGGCAAGAGTAATCTTCAGGTTGACTCCTGTCACTTTGCATATAGGAAGATATCCCTTCTTATCTCTTGTGTCACCTCCCAGGGTGAAATAGACCTGGTTAAGGCTGGTGTTCAGCACCTCCTCTTCCTTACTGAGGGTGGAGTTGAGGCTGCCCTCCCACATTCACAGTCTTATCTTAAGATCATCAATGTTCCCTTTTTCAAGGCAGATGGCCAGTAAGTCTCTGCTTCTGACATATGGGTAGTCATGGAGAAGTCCTACATGGCTGCTTCTTTTACCCTTGCAAATAGCCTCCAGATTATGTGCAACTCCTGATGCACCAACATCACCACTGTATGGTTCAATGTTCTTGACTCCCAGTCAGACACCACTGCCAGGCACCTGATTAGTACTTCCTTTCAATTCAGCCTAGCCTCATGCTTTGTGCATGCAGCTTGCTCCTACTTTGGCATTCTTTTGTGCCAGCACTGCTGGCACTGGAGACACTCTACTCATCTCTGTTGCTCTCAGGCCCCCTGATGCCCCCAGTGTGCCAGTCCTTATACTAAGGCTGATTACTGACAACATGCTTCCTGCTACAAGTAATCCCTCTGCCAAGCTGCCTAAGGAACTGACCCCCATGGAAGCCCTATGCCCACATGCCACACACTATGTGAACTGCTCTGGGGAACACAGCACTAGCAACTGACAATGCCTGTTCTGGCATCACCATTTTGACTGGGGATGGTTGGCTGAAAAGTCAGCCCCTTCAGATACTCAGGAGGCATTTCAGGAGATTTTCCAGAAGACAGTGGAGGCTGAGCACAAGGGTAGGCACATGCTTGGCTATCACCACTAAAACCAAAATATCAACCAGGCCCTCATTGCTTGTTGAGGAGAGGAGCATTTATGGAACTCTGACTGTGATAGATATTTTCTACTTGTTACCTGTCTTGTAGTTATGTAGTCACTTTTGGATGTACTCATTACAGTATCCTGGGCTACTAACCTAGAGATAGACTGCTACTGTGTACTGTCTAATAAATTTATGAATTAAAATAAAATAAAAAAAGAGGATATAAACATTGAGTCTGTTGATGTACATACCACCTATTTATATGACAAATTAGATGAGGAAATCTACATGGAGCAGCCTGAGGGATTTCATATCCCTGAAAAAGAACATCTCATATGAAAACTTGACTGCACATTATATGGTCTTAAGCAAGCTAGCTTAGCCTAGTGATGAGAAGTTACTAAGAGTATGCTCTAATTTGGCTTTAAGTAATACAAATCTGATGCCAGTATCTATATTTATCTTGATAAAAAGACTAGTTAATGCATTTATATAATTGTCTATGTCAATGATATGCTTTTCATGGGTAAGAACATTATCTTCCTTCAGGAAAAGAAGCTTCAATTTATGAAGCATTGGGAATGTTGAGACCAAGGAGAAATAAAGAAATTTCTTAGCATGCAAATTACTTGTGATTACAAAAATAAACAGATTTTTATTGATCAAGTTGGCTATCTAAACAAAGTTCTTGAGCATTTCAGAATCAAATCCACTCCAGCTCAAACTCCACTCCCAGCTAGCTATCAGCCACTTCCTAATGATAAGCCTGTGAATCTCTAATTGCATTCTACTTTCCAGCAAAAGATCAGGTCCCTTTTGTACCTGATAATTAGATCACACCTAGATATTGTATTCACAGTTATTAAGCTGTCTCAACACACTGTAAATCCTTCACCAGATCATCTTCAGAAAGCCTATTATATTTGTTGCTATCTCTTGGCAATAAGAGAATATCACTTGACTATTGATAGTGCTAAAAATGAGAGTGTAATATGCTATTCAGATTCAGATTTCACTAATGATCCTAGTACTCACAAGAGCATCTCTGGTTATTTCCTTTCCATTGGCAGTTGTGCTTTGATGTGGACTTTACATTGCCAATCTGTTGTCACTCTTTCTTCTATAGAAGCTGAGTATGTAGTGCTTTCTTAAGCCTTATGCCAGTTAATGTAGATTAAAAATCTCTTTGGAGAACTCAGATATGAGCTTCCCACTCTTTCTTTATGTGGTGATAATATGGGATCTACAGTGGGTCAAAAAACTGTCCCAATATTTTGAGCTTCTGCACAAGTCCACTTATAGCATGGTCAATATACTATGTAATCACTTGAAAATATTTTCAGGAGTGCGATGGCATGTGATCTATTGTTTCTATAAGTATCACATGATTTGGGTAAGTATTGAATTAATGCCAGATTATCTGAGATATATACTCATTGGGACAGTTTTTTGGCCTTCTGTTATCTCTCTGCAATTTGATCTTGGACAAAGTAGAAAATATTCAGGTTAGGTCTGGGTGATCTGAAAAATTTTATATGGCTGTTATATGATCTTGGGTGATGTTTCCAACCATTGAAATAACCTTTTATTCTCACACTACTATTATAAAAACTATATCTTCTATCTAGTCATTTTTAATTATTTTTCTTTATCAGGAGGGATGCTTCTCTTGTCAAATTGAGTCAGGAACTGATCTGAGCATATCTACTGTCTAGATTATTAGTATGGAACTCAATATTGCAAAGGAAAACTACAGTGGGGATTGTGTCTCTACACCTTCTCCTTGTAATAAATAATAATTTTCTGATAACTGATCACTTTCCCTCACCTCACTATCCAAATCTCACACTCTTAGTCCATAATCATGTTTCTTTGAACATCAACTAGCCTCTCTACATTTTTCTGGCCCATACACTTATATACCATGATGCTATTACTCTATAAATATTTAACAGCAGAGTAGTGGTCTAGTCTAAGTTGGGTTTGGCCCTCTTCTTCCAGATAATATCTTTTCATCTGATCTAGTTCTATTTATCTTTGTTTTATCTGGCCACAATATCTTTTTCTTCCCATCCACCAACAAGTTCTTATGTGTATACATGAATTTAATATAGGTTTTGCTGGAATAGAGGAAAGTTAGTCTTGGCTTTGGGGGGAACTTGACTTTTTCCCAGCATGCCTTTAAGAGTATAAGATAGCAGTGACTAGGGAGAGGAGATCCTATGAATTTGGCAGCTTGTACAATATTATTCAGCTTGCCAGTAATGATTTATTGAATATTTATTTATTTATTATAAGGAGACAGTGTAGAGAGAGAACCTCCAGAGTGACTTCTCTTGCCTATATTGAGTTCCATACAAATAATATGGACAGTAGA
>KQ961994.1:105046-123936 GCA_001563735.1 Leucoagaricus sp. SymC.cos
GCCTTGAGATTATCAGAAGAAAATATATCATTGAGAAATAGGATATAAAAATCAAACAAAAAGACACTGAGTCTAGATCTGCTTGACTTAATTGTTGCATTGACACTTGAGCAAGGGGAAGTGTTGAATTAAGTAAACACTCTATATGCCTATTCTATTATTAGTGTGTTACTGACAGGGTACCCAATATTTATGTTTGTAATTATATGCATACAGACTCCTTACATTATTTATTCTACTATGCCCTTGAACTCCATAGCTCTAGCTCATTATTGCTATTTGCTGTAGTAGTACATGCATACACTTGTAGATAGATTATTATCACTTATGTGTTCTTTCTTTCAGCAGTATATAAGTAGCTATTACTCTGTAGTCATTCTTTAGTGAATCATATTCCTCTCTGTGCTCTTAGTTGTTCTCTAGTGCTCTCAACACTTCACTTATACTTTAAACAAGTATCTCTTTACTGTCTACATTGTAAGTGACTAGTTTGTTCTATTCCTAGCACTGTGCTATACTTTAGACTGCTTTCAACAGGAAAGCAGAGAGATGAATAAACTATAATAAGGGTATAATCCTTACACATCCCCATTGAGACTAAAATATACAGTTTGAGATTTAGCAGAGTAAAAGATGGATATCTTTAGTAGCAGAAGTTGATCATAAGTCAAGGTATAATGAATGAGGAGTAGGTAATGGAGAGATAAGCAAATAGATGGTATATGGTTA
Source organism: Leucoagaricus sp. SymC.cos (assembly GCA_001563735.1). Taxonomy (NCBI): domain Eukaryota; kingdom Fungi; phylum Basidiomycota; class Agaricomycetes; order Agaricales; family Agaricaceae; genus Leucoagaricus; species Leucoagaricus sp. SymC.cos. Next base: position 105,776 of record KQ961994.1, read on the forward strand.
AGAAAAGATGAGAGTAGGCCCTTGTGGAGTGATTTTGCTATTGTCTAGAGTGGACAGCCTATTAAAATCCATGGACTCTGAGGGAGTAGAGAGGGTATTAACCCTCTCTGTATCTCCAGAATAGGTATTAGCCCCTTCTGGGACTATGTTTATAGATAGCACTCCAGCTCTAGAGAGAGTGGAGGCTAATGATGTAGCCTCAACTATAGGAGTATCAACATCCAAGGATGATGAGAGAGCAGTAGACAGTTTAGGTTGAACTGTCAGTAGAAGATTGTGGGGTGCAGTTGCTAGAGAGAAATGGTCAACAGAGTAGTTTCACAGGCCAAAGTGTGATATAGGGCAATTTTCCAATCTTTAGCCAGCCCTGATAAAACTAAGAGTCTGGAGATTGATGTTGAATGGTGTATTTCTCTTTAAATAGCCAGAAATAATGGAGATCTTTGTTAGATGAGTGTTATTACCCTTCTCATTTTTTTTTAATTCATAAATTTATATACCAGTGCACAGTAGTAGTCTAGTTATAAATACAAAAGAGTATCTACAATTACCTATAAGGAACCAAAATCCCCCACAGCTTAGCTGAATATGGCACCCTGCACCAAATGATAAGCCCTTTCTATACCCAGAGGTAGACAGAGAAGCAAGTAATATGCCCTCACTCCCTGCAACACAACTAGCACCCACAAGGCACTAAGGCCAGACTAGCACAACCCCCATTAGCAGCTAATGCCAAACCCCCCAGGAGCCTCTAAGGACTCCCAGGGAACCCAGTGACTGCCAAAGAGTAGCTACACCATTGTTATCCTCTAGAGAGGTGTGCAAAAGAGAATATCCTAAGGTTCTCCTTACAGAAATCAAGCAGCTCTTTTTAACACTTAGGGAAGTGCTGAGGCTCACTGAAGTCAATATACTCAGTCAAAATATGCTTGCAAGTCTGCAGATGTATAGATCCACAAGGGCAAGAATGATCATCAGAGAGCCTAAACTGGCATCTAAACTTCCTGATAGGTGTATGCTTGAGAACTGCCCAGCATACTCATGCACAGTATGGAAAATCATGCAAATGTTTAAGCCACATACTTCTGAAAAGATAAGTGGGTGTCATGCACTTGCCTCTCTTATCAGTGAGGTGCAAAAAATCTCTCCTAGAGGAGCTCATATGAGTGAACTGCCTAGTCTACTCATCACAACAGGCCTGAGCCTCAGCTATATGAAGATAATTAAGAGTGGTGAAGGGATGAGCCCCCACCAACTCCTGGGCAGCAGGGTCTGTGGCATACTAATGGACTAATGGCCACTTTAGAGAGGAGTGGACCTATATAAATGCAAAGGTGTGAGAGAGATCTTTCTTAAGCCACCTAGCAAGATGATGGCAAACAAGCAGAGTCTAAGCCTGCCCACTACTGACCAATGGGTCCACTGCCCACCTGGCCAAAGCTGGGTGGTCAGTGAATAAAGCAACATAACAAGCACCCTCTTGCACACATGCAGCAAAGATGGCCATCTGAATAGCATGGAGTTCCACATCAGAAGTGGTAACCATACCAGTGGCCTGACAAGACTGTCTAACAGACATACTGCTGGCCCAAACCCAAGCTGCCAAAATAGCCTGATAAGCCCTGTTCTAGCCCACTGATGTATCAGTGGCCATAATAATACAGTCATCAAGTGTGAGGGCCCTGTTGAGCTCTGCATTCAGAATATGCAGGACATTGATGTCCTCCTCCCAAGAGGAGAACTCAGTGATCTGAATACAGTCCAAAAACTGATCTATAAGGCACTGCTCTGAACAAGCCTCTGCTGTGTCAGCATCAAAGGCCTCCAGAGTGACTGGAACACTAAGATACAAGAGAGTATCTACAACCACAGACCAGACTTTCTCAATAGAGTGTTCTAGCCTAGTAAAGTGGTACTAATGGGGATTAATGCCTGGAAAATCCTGAGTCCCCAGAAACTGCCTAGAAGAATGGGTAGGAAAAAGAGTAATGACATGGTATACTGCCCATGCCCTCAACTTCTTGAGATATAAATGCATGGGGATGAGGCCAGCAAGTGCCTCAACCCTACCAGATAGGAAGGTGTGAAAAGCACCTATAATCTAGATAGCAGCCCAACACTGCATTTTGTTGAGAGAGGTGAGATGGGCTTTATGTGGATGCAGGCTATAACATCAGAGATGGAAGCCATATATAGTAATAGGCACCATGCATGACCTGTAAAGCAACTACTTCTGCTTGGGGGAGAGACTTCTAAGTAAATTACTCAGCATTTCCATGGCACATGCCATAGAAATAACTTTAGTTGAGTAGCATTGCACATGCTCATGAAAGTTGAGCTGACAATCAAAGTAGAAGCCCAAATACTGCTAATAGGCTTTTGGGCATAAGGGAGACTTGCCCATATAAGAGGCATATCTCAGATTAATGAAAGGATCATTGTCATTTTTACAGTGAGAGAAGTGGAAGAGCTTGGACTTATTGTACTTAAGCACCAGTCCAAATGCCATGAAGAGTCCAAATACAAATCTATAAGCCTGCTTGAGGTGTATGAGATTGTCAGCAAGCTTGTGGGCTTAGGTGATGAGAGTACCATTGTCAATATAAGAAAGGATGTTGCACTTAAGATATGCCACCTACAGGTCAAATAGCTTGATTACTGGAGCTAAATATAATATGGAGAGGATAGAAGAGAGAGCAGAGCCCTGCCTAACACCTACATCTGCAGGGTAATATTCAGAGGAGGACAAGTTCCAAAGATACTTTGTCCTCCTACCAACAAGATAAAAGACAAAGAACTGGCACATGTTGACTAGAAACCTCTGCCTAGAGAGTATAGCTATGAGTATATTGTGGTTCAAAAATAGGAAGAACTGAGTGATGTCAAAAGTGACAACACTTGTCTTGAGTCCTCTAGCCCACCCAGCCTTAGCCAGATAAGTGAGGAATAAACCAGTGTCCTCAGTTGACCTTTATTAAATACTGCTCAGCTAATTAGAGTGAAAGACACCACATTTGATGCCATCAAACTGAAGACATGCAGAGAGCATCTTCTCAATTAGCTTTCCAATTATATTAAGCAGCACAATAGGCCTAAATAACTTGGGCATTAAATAAGAAGGTTTTCTGGGCTTAGGAATAACCACAAAAACAGACTCCTTAAAATGAGAGGGCCAATACCCAATCTCAAGGCAAGCATTGGCCAGGTTAAGGAAGTTCCCCAGAATGACATCATCTAAGAGAACCTTCTTCAAATAGGCCCATGTAGTATGGTCTAGACCAGGGAAAGAATGCAAGGAGCATGCACAAAGTGCCTTCCTTGCTTCTAATCCCAAAAAGAGAACCCAGTTCTGCTCCCACAGCAGGGCCAGCTTATCCAAGACAGTGGGATCACAAGGCTGCCCTGAGATAGCATTGTAAGTCTCATCAAGTGCCCTTCACAGAATATTCATATTATGGCACAACTCCCCTCTGTATGAGATAGCCTCACATAGCAGGAGATGGTAGGGTTTGACCTAGGCCATAAGGTCCCAGGACTGCTTATTCTCAGTCACAATTTCCTCAATGTGCACATCAAAGAAATACTGCTTAGCCTGGTGGGCTTCCTTGTGAAATAACTTTCAGTAAGTGGAGTTCTTAGACATCTAGTACCTAGCAATAGTATATGTACACTTGTTGTCTCATCAAAACTTAGAGCATGCTGTAACAATAACCTCCTTAGCATGTGTATTCCATGCTGAGGAGAAGACCTCAACAACTACCACAGCAGCTGCCTTGATCAAATTAGGAAAAGATAGGTCCCCAACATCAAGGGCTCAAAGACTGGTGGCAAGATTGACAAGAAACTTGGATTTCTCTGGAGAATTTCTTGGGATTACCATATAAGAGATTCTGATCTCAGATTCTGAGATAGAAACAAAAGTGAAGATTGGGACATGGTCTCAAGATCCATGATAATCAAGATCTAACCTCAGAAGATTGGACTATGCAGATAAAGGACCTATGAAAATAAGATCAATTATGGAGCCAGCCAGATCAGGGTTATGAGAAATATGTATCAACCCTGGATTAGAAGGACAGGCCCACTCGAGCCTGATATCAGAAGCAAACTCCAAAAGATATTGTATAATAAGAAGGTGTGAGGTGCAGGCAGGATCCCACATCTCAGAGTGATAGTTAAAGTCATTACCCATGTAAATGAAAGCAGAAAGTATATCCATCTCCCAGGACAAGAGGTTGATTGCTATATGAGCATTATCAGAATAGATGTTGAGGAGATTCACTGCCTCCTTCAAAGTGAAGAGAGAAAGGACAAAAATATCTTGGTGGTCAATAATGTCCTGCTGCATAGAGAGACAAAGATGAGCCAAGTATCTATAGACATAAGCTATGACATGTGGGTGATGCTCATCAGTAGGTGGCTATACTATATAGAGCTATTTAGAATGCTTGGGAGTACCCATGATATCATCACCCTCCAAGGAGATTATCAATACTGTTTGTCTAATGGTCCTCCAAGGAGGCTCCTGAATGAAGAGAATATCAAAAGTGTCTTTGAGAGACTCAAGTACATAATCCAGATATGTATAATTCCTATTTATATTTTGGGAGAAAATCCAAACATTCTGAACTACACCTTCAGATGACACCTCAGTAGGGCTGCTAGACATAAGAAGGAGAGCAGTTAGACTTGGAAGCATGAGCATCATGAAGAGAATGCACCTCCTGATACTTAGAATACAACCAGTCCTTATCAAACTGGTGGCACCAGAAAGGGCACTGCTTTGAGATAGCAGCATGAGCCTGACAACAGTTCAGGCAGTGAGGGGGGTGAGGGCAAGGCTGTCCCTCCAGGGTCTTGGAAATACCCTGATATGGGTTCCTTTTGTAGCAACTAGTGAAAGTGTGATAGCTATTCTGGTAGTAAGGCCTATCACACAAAGAGCACCAAGACACCTTGGAGTGACAGGTTTGAGACAAGTGCCCCCAGGTCCAGCAACACTGATATAAAGAGGTCCTGGGGTTCACATTAGCCTCTAAGATATAGAAGGTCCAATGACCAAACTGCAGGGAACACCTCACAAGGTTGGTAGCCATGAGTGTCCCTCTGGGAGTCCTAGACTTTGAAATATACCATTGCTGTGTCTGATGCAGCAGAGTTGCAAACCACACAAATGGGGCCCACTAAAATGAAGTGGTTCTTGTAGGGTAACTGCCCCATGACCTCCTCAATATGTTAAGAGGATGTGTGAGCACCATCTCTGTGCAAGAAAGGAACATCAATGAGCTTAAGATAACTCTTTAATACAGAAAGGTAAGCCTCAGAGCCCACCAGGGAAAAGTGCTTGCCCAGCCACTCATGAATAAGATTAAGCTGTTTAAGCAATAGAATATTGCTAGTCCTAATGGACTAGCCACCATAAGCAATTGACACAGATTCTGTATAGAACCTGATGATGTGGTTGTCTGTAAGGTAGTGGTTGAGGAGTCTAGGGATCTTCTTGAGATGAGGCCTGGCTATAGGGTCATCCAGGATAAACAAAATCTGTTTCTGGAAAAGTTCTTGGGTGGTAGCCTTGGGCTTCTTCATAGGAGGAGCAAGAGCAGAGAGTATGATAGAGTGCTTGGGCTTCACAACTGTTGGAGCAGAAGCAGGAGGATGAGCAGCTACCTGATTAGCCTGAAGGAGGGCTGTAATGGCAGAGAGAGTAAGGTTAGAAAAAGACCTGGCCACATTGACCAAGTTCTTCACCAAACTGGAAGAGTCTGCCATAGGAGCAGGTTTAGCTATGGCAGCAGCCATAAAGGACTTGGTGCCAGGCTTAGAGACAGTGGGCATAGGAGGAGGAATGCCCTTAGAGAGCATCTTCTTTTTGGCAGTCTTCTTCATCTTTGTCTTTCTGATACCTTGCAGTTTAGGAGGTAGCAGGGCAGAAATACTCCCAGAAGGTCCAACCACTGGGACACTCTCAGGCAGGCCAGCAGGGACACTAGGGGGAGATGGGGCAGAAACCTGCTGTGCAATCTAAGGAGAAACAATCTCAACAGGTAGAGCAGTAGGCTTACACATAGGAATGTCCTTCAATAGCTCAGAAGGAGGGAAAAAAGCAGAGATGGCATCAAACACCAACTCTGAGACAAGGGTATTCTTGAAGTAAGCAGAAAGCATGCTCCAGAGATCCAGAGATCCAAGGTAGCAAACTCAGCCATACTTGCAATGAGAGGGCCAAAGTCAGGAGGAGGAGAGATACTAATCCAATGCACTAGCCTCATAAAGGTGATGCACTGGGAAAAGGAGACCTTCACTGCTTTAAAGTTAGCATCAGAGCCAGATGACTCATCTAGAGCCAGCAGGGTAGGCTCTAAAGGAGCATATGGCAGTAAGCCTACATCTTGAAGAGAAAAAGGCTCCTAGAAGAGACTTCAAGATAGAGAGAGAGTAGAAAAGCCCTCAGGAGTAGCATTTCTAGATTGAGAGCATAAAGACAAGAGGTTATACCTCCTGCTATGATGGTGGGAGACATGCCTAGCTCTGGTGGTCATCCTAGAAATATGACTAGGATTGAGAAGTTCTTTGTTAGGGACATTCCTTTCAAGGCCAGGATGAATCCTAGCTCCAGAGAAGACTGAGGGAGTGTGAGAGGTGAGGTAGTCAAAAGATAACAATACAGCAAGGCACACCATCAACAGATTGACATGTGCCCCTGGATTTGTAGGCAGGAGGTCAGACATGATGTGGCAGGGTACTTGAATTCAAGATCAGCAGAGTGAATAAGACTGTGCTCAGCAGATAAGACAATGACAGTGATATTTATACTTATTTACCACCTTAGATAATGGGAGTACTGGATGAAGAAGCAATGTTACTCTTCTTATTCTGAAATTGTCTAAGGAACTCTATTTCACATAAGACAGGAGAGCTGCTCATTATTATAGTGATTATATAGATCACAACTGATGGTATCTTCTTAGTAGGCATAGTTCATGTACTATAGACTATACAAGTAAGCATGGTCAATCTATAATACTGGCTATTAAGTTCTGAATAAGATATAGAGGGAATAAGCATAGAAGAGTTGAAAATGATCAATGTAGAAGTAGAGGTAGAGATAGAGGCACAAGATTAGTGAGGTTGGAAGAAGTCAGAAATGAATCTTGGCTTCAGCTTATATACTGCACTGTTCCACTGCTGGTGGTCCAATTTAGGAATAAGAGAGATAGGACTTAGAGAAACTTAGAGGATGAGATAGTTTAAAGTCAGAATAATCAAGAGTGTTAAACTAAGTTGATTACTAGACTGGAGAATATATAACCATAATCTGCTACTTAAATATCTATATAAAATATCAGAAAATAATAAACAAAAGATGGAATCAATGGAAAAGCTATATAATGTGACAGACATGTGATGAAGACAGCAAAGATATAGGAGAGATCTATGAAGAGCAAGTATATGGAAAGAGATGGGCAGTGACATATAAAGTATGAATAAAATCATAAAATAGCAGGTATAGTAAAAAGGAAAATATGAAGAGTGAAGCAGAAAATATTAGTATTAAGCAGAAAAGGCATGAAGGGAATAATAACCAATAATTGACAGGGATAAAAGATAAATGGAATTGAAAGGGAGATAAGCAGAAGTATATGGGAATATTTGGAAACAAATAATATATAAAGAAATAGTAAAGTATAAAATAGTAGGAATAGAAAGAGAAACTAGCAGAAATAGTTGGTAGTAGTCAGTAATGATCTGAAAAGTGCAAGCTATAACACTGGCATACAATTGTAGATCAGAATACATCTAATATTGCACAGGCTCAGATTGTGAGTCTGCAAGAGTTCTATAATAACAGAGCTAAGTGAATAGGTAGAACTTCTCTGTGTTTGAAATAGAGCATCAGAATGATGCTCATTATACTCCTTGAATATCCCTTGATAGCATCTCAACATAGTAAAGAATATTGCCATCATTTTCATGAATAATGAGATAGATCTACTATCAGAGACAAGTGCTCAACATATAGTATATTTTACTAAGCATCAATAGTGTATCAACTATTGAGCTTTGAATAGGATGTTATTCATAGCATTGGGTGCTTCAGAATTGCAGTATAGAATGAATCAGAGAGCCATGATATTGAAGTCAAAGAACTCTGGTAGGGACAGGGTAGATAATCTAAATCTATGCTAGTTTTTTTTTTTTTTTTTTAAATCAACAATTTATTATGCAGTGCTTGATTGCAGTCCATGTCTGGCTGGGACAAAGTAAAGCTAGGAAAGTTCAAACTAACTACAAACCAAATATAAACTAGAATCATAGAGAGATGCTCAGACTATAAGAGACATAAAGAAAGCTATAAAAAAAATAGCAGAAAGAGAGATTTGTAGACTAGAGACTTAGTTAAGAGAGAAAAGCTTAATAATACAATTCAGGATATAAAAAAGTAGAGCAGAAGAGATAGGACACAGAGATACAAAAGCAAGACCCAGCATGCTGAATTGGCATAGATGGTAACAGAATTGTAGGCATATTTGACTGGAAAGTGAATGTGTCTGGATTGTAGGAAAAAAAGTCAATGAATTGACTTAGCATAGTGATAGGTTGGTCATCATATAAGTATAAGGGACAACTAATTACTATGTGTTTACCTGTTTGAAACTAGAACTTACACAGACAGGCTACAGAGTTCATGAGGAAAGAACTAGGCATGATATAACCTGATAGAAGTGTGATTGGTGATAGCATGTATTGCATGTGTGATGATGTTGAAATAAGTAACAAGGTGTGAGCCATTACCATCAAAGATAGAGTAGAAACTGTGTAGCTTTTGTAACTAGGAGCTGCCATTGTGGTATTGAGGTAATATAATATTTCTCTTGAATCATTTGCTATGAAGTATCAAGAATAAATATCCCTGGTATTGGAGATTTCAAAGGAACATGTCTTGCCATTCTCTGATACAAGAGAATGTGATTTTACAACAGAGGTGTGACACAGAGATGCTAGAGTGCAACCCAGTATGTTTAAAGTTGGCTTTGACTATTAAATGGACTTTGCATAGTAAGCAACATGACAAACCTGGCTTGAGGTCAGATACATTGCAGTTGCATTGGGAACTTTTGGATAGGATATACCAAAAGTCTAGATGATGAGAGCTAGAATATTCTAGCCATAAGTAAAGAGCTCTAGCAGCAGCAATTGAGTAATTTTGGCCAGAATGAATAGATAGGTCTAGAAGTATCTTGGATGCATGGATGTAATCTGTGATAACTATGATGTGATCAATATCAGGAATAGAGACTGCTTAGCATATCACAAAACATTGTGCAGTAAGTTTAGCATCAGATATAGGGGAACTGTTGAAAGCAGTCTAAAGCATAGCACAGTGCTAGGAATAGAAAGGACTAGTCACTTATGATATTGACAGTAATGAGATAAAAGTATAAGTGAAGTTGTAAAAAGATGCTTGAAAACTCAAGTGTAAATGCAGAGAGGAATGTAGATTTCACTAAAGAATGACAGAGTATAACTAACTACTTATATACTAAGGAGAGAGTATATGCATAAGCAATAAGTGAGTAATGCTACAGAGTCCTAGGATATATCAAAATGAATATAATGTAAGAAGTTCATATACTTGCAATCATAAACATAAATATAGAATACTCTAATGGTACATGTGCTAATAATAGATAGATGTGTAGAGCATTTACTTAATTCAACACTTTTCCTCACTCAAGTGTCAATGTGATAATTAAGTCAAGCAGATCTAGACTCAGCATCTTTTTATTTGATTTTTATATCCCATTTCTCAATAATATATTTTTCTCTAATGATCTCAAGGCCATAAGCATCCCTAAATCTTTTGAATTTGTTATAGCCAAGATTTTTTGTAAAAAGATTAGCAGGATTATTTTTTCCTTCAATGTGCAAGAGTGTAATCTTTTTATCATTAACTAGATCTCAAATATAGTGGTAGTGGACATCAATATACTTCAAGCATTTTTCTTGTGCAAGGTTAGAGCTCAAAAAGATAGATCTCATATTATCACTATATAAAGGAAGAGCAAGAAGCTTATATCTAAGTTCTCCAAAGAGATTTTTAATCTACATCAACTGACATGAGGCTTCAGAGAGTGCTACATACTCAGCTTCAGTAGAAGATAAAGCTATGACTGACTAGTGATGTGAAGTCCACATCAAAGTATAGGAGCTGATAGATAAGAAATAACCAGAGGTGCTCTTATGAGTACTAGAATCACTAGCAAAATCTGAATCTGAATAGCATATTACACCTTGATTTTTAGCACTATCAATAGTCAAGTAATATTTCCTTGTTGCCAAGAGATAGCAACAAATATAATAGGCTTTCTGAAGATGATCCAGTGAAGGATTTGTGGCATGTTGAGACAGCTTAATAACTATAAATGCAATATCTGGGTGTGATCTGATCATCAGGTACAAAAGGGACCTGATCACCTGCTGAAAGATGGAATGCAATTGGGAATTAACAGGCTTATTATTAGGAAGCAGCTGATAACCAGCTGGGAGTGGAGTTTGAGCTGGAGTGGTTTTAACCCTGTAATGCTCAAGAACTTTGTTTAGATAGCTGACTTGGTCAATGAAAATCTGTCTATTTTTGCAATCACAAGTAATATATATGCCAAGAAATTCCTTTATTTCTTTTTAGTCATAGCATTCCCAACACTTCATAAATTGAAGCTTTTTAGCATAAAGCAGGGAAGCATCCTTTTCCATAAAAAGCACATCATCAATGTAGACAATTGCATAAATGTGTTGACTAGTCTTTTTGTCAAGATAGACATAGACACTAGCATTGGATTTGCATCACTTGAAGTCAAATTGGAGCATACTCTTAGTAACTTCTCTCCACCAGGCTAAGCCAGCTTGCTTAAGGCTGTACAATGCTCAGTCAAGTTTCCACACTAAATGCTCTTTTCCAGGAAAATGAAATCCCTCAGATTGTTCCATATAGATTTCTTCATCCAATTTGCCATATAAATAGGCAGTATACACATCAACAGACTCAATATTCATATCTTCAAGCATGGCAAGTGCAAGCATGACATGAGTTGTTTCATAACACACAACTGGAGAGAATAACTCATCATAGTTGATATCTTCAACTTGAGAGAAACTACATGCAACAAGTTAAGAACAAATATGTCTGTCAAACTTTTTGAGAAAAACCCATTAATTTTTGATTACTTTGCAATTTGCAGAGAGCAGGACTAAGCAATACACCTGATGCTTTTTCAGGACATCAAGCTCTTTCTTGCAGGCATCTAACTATTTAGCATGTTGTTTAGGCAGTAACTTTTTAAGGTCAGTAAACACTTCATATCTGGATATTTCACCAAATTCTGGATTATATGCTGTATTTAACAACATTGTCATATATTTTACTCCCCCTTCCTTCACAATATGTGCCATTTCAACATCCCACATAGATCAATTAAGATCTTTATTCCAAACTGGACTTTGTCTAATGCAATCAAGCATCTAAGACAGCTCATCAAATAGATCATCCTTATCAGATGGAGGAACTCCCCCTGAAGTAGATTGTGGAGGAATAGTCACAGTTGGATCTTTCCAGAATGAAGGTTGTGAAGGTTCAGAAACTTCAGGCAGAACCTTATTCAGATATGTGAGAATGTCAGTAGCAGGTCTTTTTCTATAAGCACTGTCTTCCTTTACCAAAGGTTTAGGAATGCAAGGTAATCTCCTTGGTTGTTTTTCTAAGCAAGTTTGTAATGATGCCAGAGAATCCCTTTCACTTGTGAGGTGGGGTGAGCCAGTAACTACAGGAGAAATATAGGGTTGATGAATATTAAATGGCAAAAATTGCAGAACAATAGGAGAAATCTCAAATGGAGGAATATCAAGAGGTTTTTCCCAAGACAGTGTAGAAATAGGATTGCTAGGAGGTGGTGAGAAGTCTCAAACCAGATAATGAGGCTGAGAAGAACTAGGTTTCAGTTGACAAGCAGACTGTTGAGGAGTCTGAGGAGGAGGACATGTCAGAGGTGAAACTGAAGAAGCTGGTAGCATCACTACAGAAGCTGGAGTCAGAGCCTTAGGAGGTGGTGTTGGATGACTCAGTTTGCTCAGCCTCAGTGGAAGGTCCATATCAAATGGATTAAATAAAACATTTCTATCACTATGAGGTATACTAGGAACTGGTGGAGGAGGTGCATCTTTTAAGTCTCAGTGAGACTTTTCAGCACAACAAAGAAACCACTCTTTGTCAAATAATGCTGTGAGACTGATAAAAATAGAATTATTGTGCATGTGTCTCAGAAAATGATATGCTTTTGAGCCTTGCTCATATCTTAGGAAGATCATAGATTCAGATCATGCACTAAGTTTATTTTTGCACAATTTCTGTGGGATAAAGATATATATGCCATAGCTAAATACTTTAAGATAACTTACATCAGGTCTCTGTCCTGAAGCCATCTCAATTGGAGTTTTCCATTCAAGACATTGAACCAGAGTTCTATTATAGAGATAGACAGTACAGTTTATCATGAATTCCCAAAAGTTTTCAGCAAAACAAGCATGGAGTTGCATAGACTCAGCTTTCATGACTAATGTTTGGTTCAAGTGTTCAGCATGTCCATTCTGTTGGTGCATGTGAGGTGCAGATGTCTTGTAAGCAATACCATGTATTTTCAACAATGTAATAAATTCCAAAGATAAAAATTCTCCTTCCCAATCTATATGGAGTCATTTAATCAGACAACTGCTCTGCTTTTTAATAAGTACTTTAAACTCTTTGAAAATAGCTAATATCTCTGACTTATGCCAAAGAAAGAAAACCCAGGTGTGAGAAGAATAATAATCAAGAAGGGTAAGACACCACTTCTTCTGATAATATAATTCAGTAGAGAATTCTAGGAGATCAGTGTGGATCAATCCTAGATATATTGGATCATGCTTCTCTGAAGAAGAGAAGCTCTGCTGGTGCATCTTACCAAGAGCACAACTAGGACAGATCAGATCTTTGCTTGGAATCTCAATATTAGAGAAACTAGAAATATTTTCAGAACAATGTCTGAGAATATTTCTCAAAGGGTGTCTAAATCAACAGTACCAGATGTCATCATCAGCATCACACAAGGTCATTGCTATATTGATCTGAGACTGAACAATATTGCAATATACCCAATGCAGACTTTCCTCTTTTATTTATAGTTTTGCCACTAGGAAGGTACTACCTAATTTGCTAAGAAACATGAGTCTCATTTTTGCTTGCTTCAACTCTAAAACCTCATTGCAAAAAAGTGCCAAGAGAGAAGAGGCAATTTGCTAAACCCAGAATGTGATAAACTGGCCACAACATTTGTATTTTCAACTTTCTATTGACTTCTAACTCAACCAGGACTGATCTCTGTCCAATTACATTCAAGGGTACTGCTTTATTGGCAGTTTTGCATATACCAAAATTTCTGGGAGTATACTCAGTGAAATCCTCAATGAATAGGATAAAATAGCATGAAGCATCAGAGTCTAGAAGTACATAGTCATCAAACTTAAAATTCCCACATAGATAGCAATAATCATATGATTTATTATTCTCAGAGTTTACATCTGTAATCTGATAAGAAAACTGTATAGGATCAAGAGAAGATAAAACTCAAACAGACAGTTCCTGATCAACAGATGAGCCTTTATTTACAAAATCTTCTAACAAATTGTTTACATTCAGTCTATCAGAGTATTAAACTCCATGTAGTATCCCATGGGACAGCACTGACATGGAAGCTCTTGAGTGAGCCTGAGAGAGTGGAGATGCTTGACCTCAGCAGTCTGACCCTAGACAGTTCCATTATCCAGGCTAAAGTTCAGACTGTGAGATAATGTTAGGAATTATTCTCTGTGAGAATAAATTTAATATGCACATATAGGTGTTATTACCATAGTCACTTTCATCTCCAAGTGATATCATATCAGTGTTGGGGACAGAAGACAAAGTAGGTGGAATGGCAGACATAATTGGTAATGAGAAAAGAGGTAAGAAGACAGCAGCCAGGTAAGGAGAAGAGAGATGTGAGAATAAGGGAGAGTCTGTGTATGTAGCAGCTGTGGGGACCAATAATGTAGCCCCTAGACATTCATCCCAAAGACTCAGCACTTTCTCACCTGCAGCCTAATAGTATGTCTTTTTAAACTTGAGCCTCTTGACAAGAGACTCCCCAACCAGTGTGCTAAGGCATTCTGCTAGGGAAACTGGCAGAACAGTGGACTTAAGAGCATATGACACCCTAGTATCATTAACTTTTTGTCAAGTCTTTTTTTTTTTTTTTTTTAATTCATAAATTTATATACCAGTGTGCAATAGCAGTCCAGTCGCAAATATAAAGAGTATCTACAGTAATCTATGAAAGACCCCAGAGTGAAATCCCCCACAGCTCAGCTGAACATGGCAGCCTGCACTGTAAGATAAGCCCTCCCTATACCCAGAAGTGGATGGAGAAGCAGGTAATACACCCTTGCCCCCTAAGTGGCCACCTACTGTCTGGGGCACTAAAGCCAAGCTAGCATAGCCCCCATCAGCTGCCAATGCCAGACCCCCCAAGAACTCTCAAGTCTCCAGAGAACTCAGCAACTGCCAAAGAGTGGCCACACTGTTGTTATCCTGTAGGGAGATGTACAAAGGAGAATATCTGTGGGTTTTTCTTGCAGAAATCAAGCAGCTCTTTCCAACACTTAGAAAAGCACTAAGGATTGCTGAAGTCACTACACTCAGTCAACATGTGCTCATGGGTCTGCCAATTGATGGACCTACAAGGACAAGAATAATTGTAGGAGAGATTAAACCAATATCTAAACTCCCCAATAGGTGCATGATTGAGAACCACCTGGCACACATGTGCACAAAATGGGGAATCATGCAAATACTTAAGCCACATACCCCCAGAGAGGTAGGTGGGCATCATGCATTTGCTCCTCTTATCAGTGAGGTGCAAAAAATCTCTCCCAAAGGAGCTCAAATAAGTGAACTGCCTAGTTGTTACAACTCGTACTTTTCTGGACAAACCCAACTAATACTGACTGCTTCCACATTACTCTGTTTCTATTTCTACCACTTATTACCTTATCATTTCCTTGTATATTATTGGTTTCCGAATATTCCTGCACACTTCTACTTGTCTCCCTTCTGATTCCTTTCACTTCTTATTCCCGTCGATTATTAGTTCTTATTCCTTTCTATTCCTTACCACTCAATACCAATGGTTTCTGCTTTGCCTTCACATTTCCTTTTATGTTATGCCCACCTTTTATGATTTCATTCATACTTCATATATCACTGCCCATTTCCCTTTATATGCCCACTCTTCATACTATGTCATCCCTCTTCATTATCTCTCTGTTGTTTCTATCACATGTTCGTTGCATTGTGTAGCTTTCTGTTTATTCTACTTTCTTGTTTATCACTTTCCAACATTTTCCATAGGTATATAAGTAGCAGATTACTGTTCATGTATTCTCCAGTCTGATAATTGACTTAGTTTGACACTCTTGATTATTCCGACTCTAAACTATTTGTCCTATAAGTCCTCTAAGTCCTTTCTCTCTTGTTTCTAAATTGGACCATCGGCAGTGAAACGGTGCAGCACATAAGCTGAAGCCAAGGTCCATTCCCAACTCCTTCCAATCTCATGCCTCTGCCTCTGCCTCTGTCTCCACGTAGATAATTCCCAACATATTCTGACTCTTCCATGTCTATTCTCTCTCAATCCCATCTCGGAACTTAACAGTATTATCAGACTGATTGTTCTGCTGTCACTACCACATCTCTACTATGATGAACACTTATGCTCATACCTACCCCTCTCCTCGTGTCCCTCTGTGCACTCATCGCACAGATCCCTCTAACACCACCCCTCAACGTGGCTCTTCTTCCACCACACTCTGTCATACTCTGCAGTTCCCCGGTAGTTTGCCCTCTGGCAACTCCTGACCTCATTGTAATCCTTCCAGTCCCTCTACTCCATCCAGCACTTCTACCAACACTCTCCATCCTGACTTTGATGACGACCACCCAAATCCTCTGGCTGGTGATGACCCAGACCCTGAGGATGGCCCTGGTAGTGACCCTGATCCTGACGATGATCCCAAAAACTGGTACAACAAACCAGAGAACAATGACAATGACTCTTCCTTCTGGGCTCCCCACTCTACAGCCGATCAGCTTGCAGTGGTGATAGAGGCCCTAGCTAAATCTGTCGGGCCTTCTGCCCCACCTCCTACAACCACCAACAAAGCTCAAGTCCCCAAAGCCTTCATTAGGGAAGATCTCCTAAAACTCAAGAATTTCCTATTCCAATGTAGCTTGTACTTCTGTGCCAACTCCTGCTTGTTTCCCACTGATGCCAACAAAGTCAATTTTGCCCTAACCTACCTCTCAGAAGTTGTGTCCTCCTGGTTCCAGGTCTCTCTCCATCAGGAAGACCTCAGAATCCACCATTCCTGGGCTAATTCCTGGCCCAAATTTTCTGAGGAGCTCCGCTGGCACTTTGGCCTGGCTAACTGGGTCAGGGAAGTAGCAGAAAACCTCAAGAGTCTCCGCATGAAGCATGGGGACAAAATTGCAACATACAACATCGATTTCATGTGGTATTCCACTCAACTTGACTGGGGTGACTCAGTATTTGCCCATAGGTACTACAAAGGTCTGCCTAACTGCCTTCAAGACCAAATTAGTATGCGGGAGCAAGGCAAGCCTCATGGCTTCCAGGAGATAATGTGCATAGCCACTGTCTATGACGATTGTCACTGGGAATGTGAACACAAATGTGCCCATGCCTGCACTGCTGAAAACCCACCTACTTCCTCTCAACCCCACAAGAATCCCTCTGATAATTCCTCATCCCAATGCCAACCTACTTCCAACAATCGTCCTTCTAATCCCCATTTCCATAATAAGCAGCAATCATCATCCGCCTCGGGCCCAACCCACAACAATAAGAACAACAACCCTCAGCTTCCTTGACACCAATCTCCTGCCAAATCCTCCACTCCTGCTCTGTCAACATCCTCTTCTTCCAGCCAGCCTCTCGCTCTCAAGAAGGACCTCTCCAATGTCCTGGGCAAGGACGGCAAGTTAATGGAAGCAGAGAAACAATGCCACATCAAGAAGAACCTCTGTGGTTACTGTGGTATCTTCAGTCACCAGGTCGAGACCTGCAAACGCAAGGAGGCCAATCAAAAGGCTCACAGCCACAAGGCAGAACTCCCTGCCTCAACTTCTGCTTCTGCTCCCACTAAGGGTTCAGAAAAATAAGGAGCAGCCCTCAAGACTCTGCACAGGATGAGGGTTGTGTTGAACTTGTCTGTGCACCAGAGAGTTTCCACCTCAACGCATCTGCTCTTTCCAATCCCAATTCCCTTTCTGTTCCCCTTTCTTTTCCTTCTCTTTCTAATGGACAATCTTCTATTTCTGCTCGTGCTCTCATTGATAGCAGTTCCACCCATTGTTTCATCAATTCTGATTTCATCCACACATTTTCCGCTCCTACTTCCCCTATCCTGCTGGTTGAGTTAAAGCTATTTGATGGAACCTTGAACACTTATATTACAGAACTAGTGCATCTTTCCACTGTTTTCCCCACTGGTGAATCTATGAATCTTGACCTTTATGTCACTCGGCTGGACTCGTCTTGCACTGTGGTACTTGGACACAACTGGCTTGCCTGCTACAATCCATTGATTGACTGGGCCTCAAGCAGTATATCATTCCGACTGCTACTGCCTGACACCATCCCTTCTTCCTCTGTTTCCCCTTGGACCGCATCAGCCAACGCCCCAGTTCACTCATCTGTCGACACTCCATCTCCACCTATTTCTGCTCTGGATTCACCATCCTCTGCTGCTGACATTCCTCGGCCTTCTATCTTCTTCATCAATGCTGCTGCATTCCTTCACACTTCCTGTCTCCCCAGTTCTTGTAATTTCTGTCTTGGCCTCTCTGCTGTCTCTGCTACTGCTGATGTCTCTCAAGTCTCCAACACACCAGTAGACCTTTCCAATGTGCCCACCAAATATCATGAATTTGCCAATGTCTTCAGCAAGGCTCAGGCTGATACCCTTGCCCCTCACCAACCCTATGACTTGAAGATCAACATTGAGGAGGG
>KQ961994.1:124711-140066 GCA_001563735.1 Leucoagaricus sp. SymC.cos
CTGAATCTAACTATGACACTCACAATAAAGAACTCCTAGCAATTTTCGAAGCTTTCCACATTTGGCATCACTATCTCGAGGGCACGTTGATCCCAATCGATGTCGTTACTGATCACAAGAACCTCAAGTATTTTTGCACCACTAAAGTTCTAACCCACCGACAGGCCTGCTGGAGTGAATATCTTTCCCAATTCCACCTCGTCATTAGATTCTGCCCAGGTAAACTCAGTACTAAGCCTGATGCCCTGACTAGACATTGGGATGGCTACCTGAAAGAGAGGAATACTGGCTATGCTACGGTCAACCCGCACAACTTCTGACTGGTCTTCACCCAAGAACAGCTTTCTGCATCAGTATGTGCTACTTACCTCTATTCTCCTTCCCTTCACACAGCCACTATAATTGATTTAGAAAAGCTACATTCCGATATTATTTCTGCTCTTCCTGCTAACCCTATAGCTACTAAACACCTTTCTAATCCTGAAGGCTGCTGGTCAGTTGATTCCACCAGTTTTCTTCACCTCGACAACAGGATCTATGTCCCCAATTCCAACAACCTCTGCCTCTGTGTTATGCAATATAAGCACAACCATGTGCTTGCGGGGCATTTTGGCCAAAACAAGACTCTCGAGCTCATATGTCAGGAGTACACTTGGCCTGAAATCTGCACCAATGTCAAGGAATTCTGTAAGTCCTGTGTCACCTGCATGCGTTCCAAGTCCCAGTGTCATCGTCCCTATGGAAACCTCAAGCAATTGCCGATCCCTGATTGGCCATGGGATTCCATTTCTATAGACTTCATTGAGAAGTTACTGACTTTCTCTGGCTTTGATTCCATCCTCATAGTTGTCGACCGACTTTCTAAGCAAGGTATTTTCATCCCTACTCATGACACCATTACTTCTGCTGATCTGGCCTGCCTGTTCATTCTCCATGTCTTTTCGAAGCATGGAGTTCCTGCTCATGTTACCTCTGACTGAGGTTCCAAATTCATCTCACACTTCTTCTGATCACTTAGTGAAGCATTGGATATGAAGTTGCATTTTACCTCTGATTATCACCCAGAAGGTGACAGTCAGACAGAATGTACTAACCAGACTCTGGAGCAATATCTCCGAGTCTATTGTAATTACCAACAGGACAACTGGGCTGAGCTCCTCCCACTTGCAGAGTTCACATTTAACAATGCACCCAATGCCACCACCGGTATCTCTCCATTTTTCGCTAACAAAGGGTACCACCTGAACATTACAGTGTATCCTGAATGCAACCTTACTTCTGCTCGAGCCCACCAATTTGCAGTCGATCTTGATGACCTTCAAGCCACCCTCAAATCAGAAATCGCTGAAGCACAGCAGTGTTACCAATGGTCTGCCGATGCACACTGCCTGCCTGCTCCCGATTTCCAAGTCAGTCAAAAAGTCTTTGTAAAAGCTAAGTATTTCCACACTACCCATCCCTCTAAAAAGCTTTCAGAAAAATATCTTGGTCCATATGAAATTATTGTGCAACCTGGCTCCCATTCCTTCACCCTTCGACTTCCTGAGTCCATGCATGCTGTCCATCCTGTATTCCATGTTTCTATACTTGAACCATCCACTCCCAATCCATTCCTGACCCATTCTGCTCTGCCTCCAGCTCCTGTTGTCATTAATGGAGAGCCCGAGTTTGAAATCGCTCATGTTGTTGACTCCAAAATCAATTGGCGCCAAGCATGCAAGCTTCTCTACAAGGTTATTTGGTTGGGTTACGAAGATACCAAAGATGAATCCTCCTGGCTTCCCACCACCGAGCTTGAACACGCCCCTGAGCTCATTTCCAACTTCTATGCAGCATATCCCCATAAACCAGGTCCTCTTCCTTCTCTGTAATTCATTATCACTTCACTCCACTTCATCTCTGACTACTCCATTTTCTCTCTTATGTACAAAAGTCTCATTTCCTCTCTAGTTGTATACCTGTGATTCCACCTCATTCTGAATATCTCTGTTTTCTCTTCTATTTACTACAAGTCTCTTATCTCTCATCTCTCAGTATCTCGTAGTCTCCATTTTCCACCTAATTCCACCATTTTCCATCCTCCTCCAAATATTTTCCGCTTTATCTCGAAATTCTCCCCCATGCTCAAATCTCTCTCTCTCTCTCTCTCTCTCTCTCTCTCTCTCTATTCCTTTCTACATACATAGCTTCTATCTTCTGCCTCTCTCCACACCATTCTGCCTCCTTTCCAATTTTTCTGCTCCATTTCAGTTCTCCCTTTATTCACCTTTTCAAAATTTCACTAAGTTCCCCTTACTGCTTCCTTCCAATTATTTTCCATTTTCTTAAATTCACACCAAAATTCCCATGAAAACAACTAAAAATTTATTTCACAGCAGTATAGTCAATGTCCAAAATATGTGTAACAGTCCCAAGAAGCAGCGAGGAGCAGCCCCGACCTCAATCCTCCTCCATCTTGTCATCAGCCTTTTCCTTGCTCCCCTTCTCCTCTCCCTCTCCCTGGCCCTCAGCCTCCTCTTTGTCATCCTCCACCATGTTCCTGCTCGAGCCCCCTGCTGATCATCCCATTTTCCACAATATATACTCATCCACCAGATCCAAGGTCCTCGCAAAGTGGAAATATGACTGGTCAGCGATTGTGACCAGGTTATCAACAGTCCCAATCAAGGCCTTCATTGCCCCTTCATTGATGTTGAGGAGTGGTTGGTTGAGCGTTTTCAGCAGCAGCTGACATTTCTTCTTCTGAGCATAGCATGGCCCACAGGACCGAGTCGTTATGTTGCTAGGAAATAATCAGTCATTAGCGCAATCAACAAAATGAGAAATACTTATCCTTTTGGCGAGGTGACAATACACTCCAACCCCAAGTTGTGGCACCGCTGACAGACTCAGTCGCCACCCATCACCAATCGTGGCTGAATCATGATCATCAGCCCCCTCTTCTTACGCAGTTTCTTAGCTGCCACAGCCACCTCCTCGCCTTCATCCTTGTCCTCCTTGTCCTCCCACACCTGCTTCCAGCTTGATCCTTCTGACACTGCCCTTGAAGAACCTGCCATTGACTCATCTTGAGGCTGAGCACAGCCCTTATCTTTCTCCTTCGCTCTTGCCACTGCCCTCTCCTTCTCCTCCTCCTGCCAATGCCTTTCTACTGCTTCCTGCTCACATTCCTCCTTCTCGCACTCTGCATGCTCCTTCACCAATTGTTCTTCTTCCTCCATCCTCACCAACTCTTCCTCATCTCAATGCTCCTCCTCTTCCACCCTCAGCCTTTCCTCCTCTGCCTTTTTCATTGCCTCCTCCCACAACTGTCTCATCTTGGCGAGTTGCTGCCAGTGTTCTGCCGCACCAACAGTGGGGGTCTGAGATCACTGGGTCTGGGTTGGTGGGGGGCTCGACATAGTGGTAAGAGGTTGAGAACGAAAAAATTCGAAGTCCACCTTATATATCTGGGGGTGCATGATTTTCCCACACAATTGATTCCATTAGCCTCGAAGGCTTGGCCTTAAGGGGGGAATACTGTTACAACTCATACTTTTCTGGACAAACCTGACTAATACCAACTGCTTCTGCATTACTCCATTTCTATTCCTACCACTTATTACCTTATCATTTCCTTGTATATTATTGGTTTCTGAATATTCCTGCATGCTTCCACTTGTCTCCCTTCTGATTCCTTTTGCTTCTTATTCCCATCGATTATTAGTTCTTATTCCTTTCTATTCCTTACCACTCAATACCAATGGTTTCTGCTTCGCCTTCATATTTCCTTTTATATTACACCTGCCTTTTATGATTTCATTCATACTTCATATGTCACCACCCATTTCCCTTTATATGCCCGCTCTTCATACTATGTCATCCCTCTTCATTATCTCTCTGTTGTTTCTATCACATGTTCATCGCATCACATAGCTTTCTGTTTATTCTACTTTCTTGTTTATCGCTTTCTGATATTTTCCATAGGTATATAAGTAGCGGATTACTGTTCATGTATTCTCCAGTCTGATAATTGACTTAGTTCGACACTCTTGATTATTCTGACTCTAAACTATTCGTCCTATAAGTCCTCTAAGTCCTTTCTCTCTTGTTCCTAAATTGGACCATCAGCAGTGGAATGGTGCAGCACATAAGCTGAAGCCAAGGTCCATTCCCAACTCCTTCCAATCTCATGCCTCTGCCTCTGCCTCTGTCTCCGTGTAGATCATTCCCGATGTATTCTGACTCTTCCACGTCTATTCCCTCTCAATCCCATCTCAGAACTTAACACTAGTCCACTCATCACAACAGGCCTGGGCCTCAGCTATATAAAGATAGTTAAGAGTGGTGAAGAGGCAGGCCCCTACCAACTCCTGGGCAGCAGAGTCCATGGCGTACCTATAGACCATGTGATGCAATGGCCACTCCAGAGAAGAGTGGACCTGTACAAAGACAAAGGTGTGAGAGGGATCTTCCTTAAGCTACCCAGCAAGACAACAGCAAACAAGTAAAGCCTGAGCTTGCCTGCTACTAACAGAGGGGTCCATGGCCCACCTAGCCAAAGCTGGGTGGTCAGTGAACAATACAACATGACAAGCACCTTCTTGCATACATGCAGCAAAGATGCCCATCCAAATGGCATGGAGTTCCACATTAGGAGCAGTAATCCTACTAGTGGCCTAGTGAGATTGCCAAACAGGCACACTGTCAGACCAGACTCAGGCTGCAGAAACAGCTTGGTAAGCCCTGTCATGCCCTACAGACACATTCATGGCTACAACAATGCAGTCATTGAGTGCCAATGCTCTATCAAGCTCAGCATTCAAGATATGCAGGACATTGACATTCTCCTCCCTAGGGACCTTTTGTCAGGTCAAAGGACCCAAGACCCTGGGTTCAGAAATGATGGCTAGACTAGCAACTATAAATACAGAGGAGGTGATATAGGAATCTGCCAAGCCAGCAGCAATAGTGGGCAATTGAATTTTGCCATCAGCAATATTGGCCTGTTGGCTCTTTCCTTTCTTATCATGCTTACATTGCTTTTTCTTCTTCTCATTACTGCTACCAGAAGGCTGCTGGTTCCTAGAAGACAGTCCAGAATTGGTGTTTTCCTGCTGCTGTCCTTATAGATATTGCTGCTGCTACTGCTGCTACTGGAGATGCTGCTACTGCTGGTTGCCTTGCAGCCTACTATACTACTGCTACTGCCAATTAAGGTTTGATGGACCCTTATACCTCATGCCAGCACATGACATGTTAGCCTCATTCATCTTTACTTGGTGCTGATGTTACTACTGTGTGACAATTGCAGAATGAACCAAAGCAAAGGTAATTATTGCAAGAGGATGTATTTGTAGATATATTGAAACTATATAGGACCATTCTTGAGAAATTACATTTAATAAATTCATAGCATGAATAAAACCATCTATATTAATATGCTACTGCTGCTACTGGAGGTGCTGCTGCTGCTAGTTGCCTTGCAGCCCACTATGCTACTGCTACTGCCAATTAAGGTTTGATAAACCCTTATACCTCATGCCAGCACATGACATGTTAGTCTCATTCATCTTTACTTGGTGCTGATATTACCACTGTGTGACAATTGCAGAATGAACCAAAGCAAAGGTAATTATTGCAAGGGGATGCATTTGTAGATATATTAAAACTATATAGGACCATTCTTGAGAAATTACATTTAATAAATTCATAGCATGAATAAAACCATCTATATTAATTAGAGGAGTAGACCTCTCCAATTATGAGTATACATTCTCAAACAGTGCAAGCTACAAGGATAGCTTAATGTTAGAATTAATATGAAATGATAGTGTATATTGGTAGTTAGCAAAAATAGAAGTAGTGGAGTGAGTTCCAAAAAAGGTTGTCAGATAGGTCCAAACAAGTGCAGAAGTCACTTGCTGATAATGAAAAAGGTGGAATGAGAGATAATTGTTAATCATCTCTTGTGCTATGTAATTGAGGGAGGTTCAATTGGCTTGAGCCTCAATGGAGTCAGCAGTGTATGTAGCTGGAACAGATGGTGTCATGGCAGTACCAGCAATAGTGGCAGTAGTCTGAATAAGCTGTGGTAACACATGAGTTCTATCCACAATATTAAAGACAGTGTATGTAACATCAGGAATAATTGGTATTGAGAGAATGTTCATCATTGATTCAGACCACTTGACCCAGTTCTTCTTACCAATCAAGAGAGGGAGGTTAGCAAGTAAACTATAGGTAGACATAGCAATCTAAATAAAATCTAAATCAGCAATTTGTCTGAATTAACAAAATAAAGTAATTATAGGCTATCTGACCATATGCCATAGTGCATAGGGAATAGAGTTCAGGCAAGTTGAAAGTTAATACTGTCAATATCTAATAACAAGTACCAACTACTCCAGCATATCAGCAAGTGTAAAAATATCTCAGCAACAACATACTTGGCAGTCAGGGCCCATAATCTGTTGAAAGCAATCTAAAGCATAGTACAGTGCTAGGAATAGAAAGGACTAGTCACTTATGATGTTGACAGTAATGAGACAAAAGTATAAGTGAAGTTGTAAAGAGATGTTTGAAAACTCAAGTATAAATGCAGAGAGGAATGTAGATTTCACTAAAGAATGACAGAGTATAACTAACTACTTATATACTAAGGAGAGAGTGTATACATAAGCAATGAGTTCATAGTTGCCAGATATTGCATGTACTGCTACAGTGAACAGCAATAAGTGAGTAATACTACAGAGTCCTAGAGTATATTGAAATAAATATAATGTAAGGAGTCTATATGCTTGCAATCATAAACATAAATGTAGGATACCCTAATAGTACATATGCTAATAATAGATAGATGCATAGAGCATTTACTTAATTCAACAGGAACACCCAACAGAAATGGCAAGAGAGTGGATCAAGACACTATTGCACTAGATTTGATAACAAGTATTGTCTTGAGAGGTGGGGTGAGGAGCATCTATGCTAGTCTTAGAAGGTCATGATTGTCCCTTCTCAACAAGGTACCAGCTATTATAACAGTCATTCAAAGTAGGATGACTCTTGAGATATATCTCTGGGTCCTATCTTGGCATTGTATTCTCATTAATTCATAATATAATTTATTGAGTTGTCTTGATGAGTGGAAGAAATTAATTAAGCTACATAATATAGCTCTTGTAGTAAGAGAAACATGTTCACCTGCTGATTTATAGAATTTCACACATTTCACATGAAATTAATTAGATCTAATACCTGTTGTAGAGTTGTAGGTATTCTATAGGGAGACTTGCAGAGGAGATTGTTTTTTGGGATGGTGGTATACCCAAATGTCTCTCTGTTGGTCTCTTATTCAGAGGCTGATTGAACCTCATACCCTGCCCATACAATATTTGTTCTCTGACTATGGTAGATCTAGAATATTAAGGCTCTATATATGCTGTTATTGCTTATGGATACTTCAGTATCCTCAGTGGGATAGACTCTCTACATGTCTGGAATGACACCCTTCATCCCTTGGTTATTTGAGATTCTCACCACCTTAGGTGGGGGTAGTTTACTTTTCTTGTTTTTCTTGGCCTTTTTATTCTTACCAACTAACAATGGCCACATCATCATCAGAAGATTTATAATCTTCAGAGTCATCTGAAGGGCTGAATATAGGACTAGGCATTGAGTGATCTCATATCACCATGGGTCCTAGATCAACTGATCTAGAAGGTGTCACCTGGATAGAGGAACTGAAATTCAATCCAGAAAAGTAATCTGGCTCTTGCTGAGGTTCTCTTAATTGAACTTTGTCATATGGAAGCATGTCTATTTCTATTTGCAACAGTAGTAGTGGACAATATGGCAGTGTGAGCTGTTGTTGAGATGAGAATGCAACTGCTGGAGGGGATGGTTGTCTCCTTATCAGATATGATGAAGAAGTCTGGGTACTTCTTGACTGTGTTGTTTTAGAGGCTGGTGGTGGTGGAATCAGTGCCACAATGATAGGCTGGTAGTCAAATTTGAATCTTTCCTCTTCTTGATTATTTAGCTCCTGGTGAGCTGGTCTCATGGAATGCAAGATGTTTCTACATTTAGCAGGATGTCTGTCATTATCTTGTTGGGTCAGTTCTTGTATTTAACCCTTCAATTTGTTCATATAGCATTTATAGAATGCACACCACTCAGTCAGGCTGGATAATTTAGCTAGTATAATAGAAAACATCTCCACATATGTGAAGTGTTAATGATCATTAAACTTGAGCTGATATATGAGGTCTATTGGAACTCCAGCATCAATCATCTGATGGATGAGGATTTGAGTCTCCTTCTATTTCCAGTCAGTTTCTTGTTCAGTAGGCTTTTCTTGAGCTTTGCCCTTTATTTTATCCTTAGATAGCATAGGTCTATTCTCTGGTATGGGCAGCAGAAATCATGTGGGATTCTGCAGAGGGTTCATATTAATCCTCTGTAGTTGTGGCTATTATATCGAGGGTGCTGGTATACTCTCAAATATATCTATATATATCAGTATAGACATAATGTTTAGCTACTGATAATATAGCAGCTGTTCAATCATTGGTAGTAACATGAACAGTTAATATAGCTAATACAGTTGTGGGTATCTGTACATTGGCTGTCTGTAATACAGTGGGTAGACATTGTTATCCTTGTTAGGGATCACTCACTTAGAACAGTTCCAGTAAGGCTGTCTATACAGACTTGGGCCTTATTGAGTAGACTAAGAGGAATACTTAAAGACCAACTTTGCCTAAATATAGAGTTCAAATAGTTGAAGTATATAGCTGAACAAGATTATACTAGTTAATTGTTTATGTACAGGATTCTTTACATAGGGCAGTCAGTCCATGAGAATAAAGAAAATAAGAGAAAGTATTAATATATAACATTAGCCCATTCATAGACTTTAAGTGCCTGAGAGTTCCAAATACAATGAAAAGAATAAATATGAAGACTAGTCCACAGGTAGCCCAGATAATTACAAAGAGAAGGAGGTATCAAGAGAATATTAGGTAAGGTCCAGGGCATGAGGGGTAGAATTCAGTAGGGACTTCCAGTGATATTGGCCATGGCAGTGTCATCATACTCATTATATTGGGGGTCCATGTGATTGGTGTACTGACTGGAGGTGGAGGGGGGCTGTTGTCATCCTGATCAACAAGTCAATAAGTATCAGTTTCATTTATGTCCTGGTCTTGGCTCAAGGCAGTGGGGACAGGTATAGCAGTGTTACTCAAGCTATATGCACTATCATCAATCATGCACCCATTGGCACCTATAGAAGTTACTTTTTCCCTCATGAAACTACCAATTGTCATTATGGCTTCTTTATTGAATCCTGCAAACACATTATTATCAGGTGCTCTCTATACATCAGAGAAGACACCCCCATCACTATGCTAAGTCAATTCATTGACTTTCTCTCATATAATCCACAGACATTTGCTTTTAATACCAATAACATTGTCTTTTCACCTCCTTCTACTCCAATTTATTAACATGCTGGGCTATGCCTTAGTATCTCCACATCTCCATCTCCTACTCTACATCCTGGTTAATAGTTGTGCTACACCAGTAAGCTCTTGCTTCAACTTGACTCTAGTCTTTTTTCTTGCCATCAGCTCTCCAACTTTTTTTTTGTACTGAGTTGTCTCCTTTTCTCTGATAGTAACACTGTTTCTCTTATGTCTCTGGTGTTTTTGGTCTTATGTTCTCATGCTTTGTAGCTATGTACAAGTTCTTGTCTGTTTGTTTCATTGTATCTTATTTCTAGCTTTGGACTTGTACATAGTTAGATGCAGACTGCAATCAAGCACCACATAATAAATTTTTGATTTAAAAAAAAAAGAAAAAAAGACAGGTATAGCAGTGGCAGTCAATCATTTGGTGGCTAGGAGCAACTGAGTGGCAGGCACTGCAAGTAAGACTAGGGCAATCAAGGAGGTGATGTTCCTGGTGGTGGCAGCTAGATCAAAGACTCAATCTAGGAGAATCTTGTACTTGGGGTACATTGTCCCTAGGATGGCATATGCAAGATAGCAGGGTTCAATGTGGGTCTGGGGATGAATTAACTCCCAAGCTGTCATGCAGGATACTTGTTCCATGAATGGGAGAGTGTCTTCAATTGGAGCTTGTAGATAATCACAGAGGGTGCTCTACTGATAATGCACTGAGAACATGGCAAGTCATCTCTTCTTTCCCATACACTACCATCATCATTTGCAGTTTTGGTCATGTTCTAGCTACACAATGTCCAATACATCATAATATATTTGTAATCTGAAAAATTGTCCTTGGGATAAGGACATTGAAGAGTTGGAGGCTGAGATGTCAAGCCTCACTCTGTTTTAGGAAAGTGATGCCAAGATAGCAGACCTCTCTATATCTTGCACTTTGGTCCTCCCTGCTGGGCCCCCAATCCTGTTATGCCTGCCTCTTATAGGGATAAAGAAAAGAAGAAGCATAGCTCAGTTGTTGCTGAGCTCATGTTTCTCAGGCCTGCCTGGTGCCCTCTGTGTCCCACTTATCTACTCCTGCCCCCCCTGTTTTGGGCTCTCTTCTGAAACATCCATCTTTGTACCTCACCCTTGTCTTCTTGAGTTGAGGAGTCTGGCTGATTGTGCTATCTCTGCTGCTATCTTTGGAGACTCTTGTCTTGCACTGTCTGCTGAGTTGGTGAACACTGTCTCTTCTCTCAATTGCACTCTTCTGGCCTTGGTTAATAAGCCCTAGACTGAGGAGTGTGATAAAATATATCTTGCTCACACTCTGTCAGTCATGATAGGATATGTATTCTCCTCGCAGTGGCATACTCTGCCCTTTGAGGACTCCCCTAATGCACCTACCTTCACTTTTGCCCTATATGACATACTACCTCATGATGCTCTGCAACATCCTCCTCTGACCTATAAAACAGCTGATTCAGCTGCCCCTACCCCTTATGCTCCAGTATGTGGTCCTCCTTTGGAGGCCACTGCCTGTCTTTTCCTAGCTCTTAGGCCCACTTCTCTTTCTAGACTTACTTGGTCCACCAAGCACTCCCCTCCTCTCTCTAGTGTCAAGTATAGCTATGCTGATACTGTCCATAACATTATATCTTTGATCAACTTAGCCAAGACTGTTCCCTCTCTCCTGTCTGATTGTATTATTGCTATGTATCAGATGTCTGTTCCTTCAGCACCCTCTAAGTGCAAGATCAAGTCAACTGTCTCCAGTCTTTCTCATTGTCAGATACTGGTCAAGATTGACCTGCTCTCTTCCTCTTCTCAGTTTCTGGCCCTCATCAGTGCTGCCAACTGCTCTCTTGGTAAGAGTGACCTTTGGGTTGACTCTTGTCATTTTGCTTATGGAGGAATCTCTCTCTTCACATCCTGTATTGTCTTCTAGGGCAAAATTGACCTAGTGAAGGCAGGTATTCAGTGCCTTCTCTTCCTTGCCAAGGATGTAGTTGAGGCCACCCTCTCACATTTATGATCTTATCTTAAGGTTGTCAACATCTCCTTCTTTAAGGCAGATAACTAGCAGGTCACTGCTTCTAATATATGAGCAGTCATGGGAAAGCCCCACATGGCTGGCTTCTTTACTCTTGCAAATAGCCTCAGGGTTATGTGCAATTTCTGATATACTAATACCACCACTGTGTGGTTTGACATCCTTGACTTCCAGTTGGGTGCTACTGCCAAGCATCTGATTGATATACTCTTTCAATCCAGTCTGGCCTCATGCCTCATGTGTATAGCCTGCTCCCACTCTGGTGTCTCTTTGTATCAGTATTGCTGGTGCTGGGGACACTTCACTCATACCTATTGTTCTCAGGCCTCCCAATGCTCCCAGTGTGCTGGTCCTCATACTGAGGCTAGTCACTATGATTATACTTCCTGCTGCAGGAGTAATCTCTTTGTCAAGCCATCTAAGGAACTAACTCCCATAGGAGCCCCATACCTGCATGCCACATACTGTATGAACTGCTCTGGGAAGCACAGTGCTAGCAACCAACAATGCCCTTTCTGGCATCACCATTTTGACCAGGGGTGGTTGGCTGAAAAGTCAGCCCCTTCAGATACTTAGGAGGCATTCCAGGAGATTTCCCAGAAGATAGCAGAGGCTGAGCACAAGGGTAGGTGTGTGCTTGGCCATTGCTGCTGAAACTGAAATATCAACCAGGCCCTCATCACTTGCTGAGGAGGGGGGTATTTGTGGAACTCTAGTTGTAATAGATATATTCTACTTTTTATCTGTACTGTAGTTATGTAGTCACTTCTGGATGTATTTGTTACAGTATCCTGGGCTACTAACCTGGGGACAGACTGCTACCATGTACTGTCTAATAAATTTATGAAGGAAAAAAAAAAAAAAAGAAAAAGAACATAGCAAGTACAGTAGAAAATACTGCTAAGATCTTCACTCATCTGGCAAAGGGTACTTTATCATTCATACAGAGAGCAGAGAAGGTCAAAAAGGCCAAGGTCAAAAGGATCTGATAGTCCTTGATAGAAGTTCTCTCATCATTGTTGGCTATAGACTATTTGCTTGATATCTGGGATGTAGAATCCCATGAGAAAGGGCCTGTAGCAGGGTGGCCTGATATGTAAAAATTAATGTTTGGAGTCAAAGTCCCAGTTGCAAATTCTTGGAGAGTGTGACAGAATATCTTAGAGTTGGATGAGGCTGATACTAGCATTTGGAGAGTAGAGATGTGGCAGGCCATGAATAGGGTTGTCTAGATTGAAACTTGAGTTGCTCTGATGTGCTCTGGGTAGGTTTGAGAGTCAAGAGTCAGAATGGGGCTTGTCCCAGTCAATGGAGGAGAATCTGGAGTAGGCTTTTAAGAAGTAGACATTACTGGAGATTTTTAGGGTTAGAGGAGCTGGAGAAGGAATCACAATCTCTATGGATTCCAAAGATGAAGAGAATGACTGTTGAAAAGTGGGAGTAGTCATGACATTTTTGTACATTTTCATTTGAGGATGGGAGAGATAATAATTAACAGTGTGATTTTTGAGATATTCTTGGATCAGTTCATCAGCATATTGAGTAAGTTCATCTTCATGTATCCACTTGTTTTCTTGGTAACTGTATCCCTTCTATTTGATCAGGTTTTGAAGGCTTTTATCACATAGTTGATGATTGACAATTCCTTCAACTTCATATTGTTCTTCTCTTTCAATTATGTCAGGGGGTGGGAGAGAGTGATTTGGACTGTGGACATTGTTTTTATTGCATGGAGATAGTAGAGATATATAGAATACTGGGTGAATTTTCCAGATTTTGGGGAGATCTAGTTTATATACTAGTAGAGAGATTATTTGTTTGACTGTGAAGCTATCCTGTTGATATAGGCATTAGTCAGGGCTCTGCCCTCTCTCCTGTTCTTTTGGCATTATATCTAGCTCCTGTTGTACAGCTGTTTGACCTGAGGGTGTCACATCTTGAGTGAAATGTCCTCTTCTATGTTGATGATGGCACCCTCATTGCTCAGGCCCATGACCTGGCTAACAACCTTATCTGCCTCAAGCAGGCATATGGGTTCATGTTTGAACTTTTTGTGGCATTCAGACTGGTGCTTGAGCATAATAAGTCTGAACTCTTCTATTTTTCACATTAGAAGAATAACAATAACCCTCCCATCAATCTGGGATATGCCCCTTACATGGATGACTCTCCACTTTGCCTAAAGACCTTTTGGAGATATTTAGGATTTCATTTTGATTGCCAGCTCACTTTTTGTGAGCATGTGCAATACTACTTGACTAAGGCTATCTTCACAGTTTATGCTATGGGAATGCTGGATAACTCACTTAGAGGTTTGTCCCCCCAAGCAAAAGTGCTTGCTTTACCAGTTATGTGTAGTGCCTATTACTATATACAGCTTTCATCTTTGGTGTCATGGGCTGTATCCACACAAGGCCCATCTCACTTCTCTCAACAAGATATAGCAACAGGCTGCTATCTGGATCACAGGTACTTTTTGCATCTCCCCTTCTGATAGGATTGAGACATTGGCAGGCCTCATCTCCATGTATTTGCATCTCAGAAAGTTGAGAGCATGTGCAGCATATTGCATCCTGACTCTGTCACCTACCCACTTCACTCAATTTCTAGAGACTAGGAACTTCTCTAGTATTGATCCTCATTAATATCATTTTACCAGGCTGGGCTGCTCCATTGAGAAGGTTCAGTCTGCTGTTATTGAAACTCTTTTGTATCTAAGTGCTCTAGTTATCCTAGAGGTTTTTGATGCTGATTTGCCAGAGGCCTATCCTAGGAGGCAGCTTATGGACCAGCTTGCAGGCTAGATATAGCTCACTGAGTTCTCCCCTAAGGAAGAGGATGTCAATGTGCTGCATATTTTGAATGCTGAGCTCAACAGGGCTCTGATACTTGATGACTGCATTGTTGTGGCCACAGATATATCTGTGGGCCATGACAGAGTATTCCAGGCTATGTCAGCAGCTTGGGTTTGGGCTGGCAGTGTACCTGTTAGACAGTCTCACCAGGCTGCTGGTAGAGTTACTGCTCCTGATGTGAAGCTCCATGCCATTCAGATAGGTGTCTTTGCAGCTTGTGTGCAGGAAGGTGCTTGTCATGTTGTTTTGTTCACTGACTACCCAGTCTTAGCCAGAAGGGCAGTAGACCCCTCAGTCAGCAGTGGGCAGGCCCAGGTCCTGCTCATCTGTCATTATCTTGCTAGGTAGCTTGAGGAGGATCTCTTTCATACCTTTGCTTTCATATAGGTCTGCTCTTCTT
The DNA here is from genome assembly GCA_001563735.1 of Leucoagaricus sp. SymC.cos. Taxonomy (NCBI): domain Eukaryota; kingdom Fungi; phylum Basidiomycota; class Agaricomycetes; order Agaricales; family Agaricaceae; genus Leucoagaricus; species Leucoagaricus sp. SymC.cos. Next base: position 139,448 of record KQ961994.1, read on the forward strand.
TGGAGTGGCTGTTGTATCACATAGTCCATAGGTACACTATGGACCCTGCTGCCTGGGAGTTGGTAGAGGCTCATCCTTCACTACTCTTAATTATCTTTGTACAGCTAAGGCTCAGGCCTGTTGTGACAAGTGGACTAGGCAGTTTGCTTGTTCAAGCTCCTCTGGAAGAGACTTTTTGCACCTCACTGATGTGGATAGCAAATACATGACACCTACATATCTCTCTAGGAGTACATGGCTTAAGCATCTGCATGATTTCCTATTCTGTGCATGTGTGTGCCAGACAGTTCTCAAACATGTGCCTATCAGGAAGTTTAGATGCCAGTTTAAACTTTCTGCTGATCATTCTTGTTTCTGCAGGTCTATGTGTTTGCAGACTTGTGAGCATGTTTTAACTGAGTATGTTGACTTCAGGGAACCACAGCACTTTTCTAAGTGTTGGAAAGAGCTGCTTGACTTCTGCAAGAAGAACCCTTGGGTGTTCTCCTTTACACACCTCTCTAGAGGATAACAACAGCATAGCCACTCTTTGACAGTCACTGAGTTTCTTGGGGGTCTTTAGGCTCTTGGGGGGTCTGGCATTGGTGGCTGATGGGGGCTGTGCTAGCTTCATCTTAGC
>KQ961994.1:151443-169584 GCA_001563735.1 Leucoagaricus sp. SymC.cos
CCAGTATCACACTTCAGTACGCTTCGACACACGCTCCAATACGCTTCAACATACGCTCCAATACGCTTCAGCATACGCTTGAGTGATATTGTACGCTCCGAATACGCTCCACGCTTGGGCATACGCTTCTTTCTCATGGCCCCGGCATGGAGCGGACAGACAATGTGGATGTTGCTGCTTTAGGACATGATGGAAAGCTCAGCTGGTTGATTACCGATTTCGGGAGAGGTTAGCGGCATGGAGCGGACATAGACAATGTGGATGTTGCCGCTTCAGGACATGATGGAAAGCTCAGCTGGTTGATTACCGATTTCGGGAGAGGTTAACGGCATGGAGGGGCATAGTGATTCGAGCGTACACTGGAGCGTAGGAGCGTACTGAAGCGTGTTTCAATGGTATGGGAAATTAGCGTCGCAGAGAGTCTCGACTATGGTATGGTTGTTACATGAATCTTCTGTGACTATACGATTGCTCAAAAATCCCAGATTGAATTTGATCAATTGTTTGGTATCGAAGACATCCAAATGAGAAAAATTTGTATTAGCAGATGACTTAAACAAGTGAACGGCATCCAATCTGTGCTTCCCTCGTTCTAGACCGTTATAATGGTCGGGATCCAGCACCAGTCGTGGTGCGGACGAGACGTTGACCGTCAAATACAGCGTTAGTACTGAGAGGTAGTGCATAGAGTGCGCATCTCTAAGGCACCTAGACTACCGTCGTGCATATGGCTAGTGTCTCCGTTATTTGCTGCCCCATAGCTTCTCATTGACAGGTATAGTCGAGAGCCCTTGCCAACATTGATCAGTGGAGGATGATAAAGGACAGAGAAGTTCAAAGAACACTCACAAGCATTGCACTAAGAGTCATCCATGCTCTGTGGGTTGTGTTATCCTCTTGAGCGTTTATATGCGGAATGAAGAAACATACACTATTGTTAACAGCCAAAGCTGTTGGGACGGTTGGTAGAAATCTGCCATAATTGAGACTATATATAGGACTGGAGCGGAACAGGATTTCGGGTTAATATTGATTTTGATGGCCTGAATTGAACCGCTGAGGAAAAGACAGACCTAATGTCCTGTTCAGAAGAATCGTCTCAGTGAATCAGGCAGTGACAGAAAAAAACTTGAAGCTTACGCGAAGAAATATATAGTCCCTTGACGGAGAAGAATGAAGAAAGTAGGGAGACTGTCGTGCATCGAAAAGATTGACCGAGAGGTGGAGCTGTTGAGTTCCATACTAACTTCCCTAACGCAACCCAAGAACTGGTGGACAGTAACAGCAAAATAGTAGCCTAAGTAGAATGAGGACCTTAGTCGGTTTGCGAGTACATATGCAAAAATACGCGAAACTGACCCTGTGCTAAAACTGGGACGACCCTAATTACATCAATTGTCAGTATCAGGTTCAAAAAGACGTTCTTGAACGGCCTAGAGGAGCGTACAACATGAAGTCCTGTGCCCTTGATTTTCGATTGAACATGTATATGTTGCAGCCTAAAGGTACTGAGGGCGTAATAGGAGATCGTGGCTGTAGGAGGCTGTTCGTGAACCCAAGGCTCAGAAGCGCCTGTAATATTCGGTTCAGACTCTAGCAATTCTGGCCGTCCCTTCAAAAAATAGAACATACGAGCACATGAACTGAGTATGCGGGATTCATAAATTGTTGTTATCAAATGAAGCGCGCCTGAATGACATACCAGTGAAAACGAAAATGGTCAGATATCTAACTAAAACGGTTTTCATAAGGTATAAGTAGGGGAACAAATACTATCACAGAGCAACTCACGCTTTCGTTGTGTACGGCACAGTGCATCCAGCCGTATTAAAATGAGCGTATCCGGGATTATGGGGGCGAGAATAGACCCTCTTTACGAGTCGAAGGAACTAAGTATCAGTAATGAAGTCAGGTTCAATGCTTCTCGCAATCACTCACATCGCTACCCATATGATTTGCCAGACAAAACACCTTGACCATCCCAAATTCTCAAGTCATCTTAACTCTAAAGACCTTGGGCACATACACCTATAGGAATATCAGCTCTCCGGGCAAGGATCCAGTTAAGGGATAAGCTACACACATGTTTTGACGGGCTCCGGCTATTTGTATAAACTAGGCGAGGCAGTGAGGTGGACAACATCAATTGGGGCACAATATTTGTGAGGTTATTGTGCATACTAAGTGTGTTTATGCTGCTCGGAGGATTAGACATAGTAGCTCTACTATCAATTGACAAAAGAAAACTCACAATAATAACACAACAAAGAAATATCGACAAATGATGTAAAGGGCCTTGCTCAAGGAGCACCGTTGCCTTGTGAGACGTCAGAGAAGCGAGCATGAGAGTGGACGAATCTCTCTTACAGCCACACAAACTTGACCTAATAGACGGCCGCGCAAAGCGAGAAAAGGACGAAGGTTCCGTATATCACTTCAAATCAGATTCGCGTGTGTAGATGAGCCATCCCTCACCTCAATGTCGAAGGTCACCAAAGCGTCAAAAAGAAGCAGGGATACACAAGCGGCTGAACGATCCAACGTCAACGATACGGATGTAATTCTGGGGTCAAAACTCACGGACCTGAGGCATGTCCTAGGTACAAAAAGCCTAAAGGCGTTGTCGCTGAGTCCATATTACTAGTATATATGGTTTCGCGCAAAGCTAAGGTGAGGGAGGGAGGGAAGAAAGACCTTCAACAGCCACGAGCCCATCTTAACTGAGCCACACAATCCTGGAAGTAGTAATCCCTGCTCATTAGATCCCGACACGCGCTTCCTAGCTAAAGTTCAAGGTTCAAGACCAATTCGAGACCGGTGCCCTGAGGTTAATTTGTGGTGATGGCCGTTATTTTTCTATTTAAATATACGAGAGTGATCTTAGCTCGACTAGGCTCAGAACCCTGATTTGGTCGATCAATGTAGGGTACGGCAAAATGGAATCATCGCTCTAAGGGCTTTCAAAATTCAGCCCCCATCTATCTATTAGAACATACTTTAGAATACAAAGCCGTGTTACACGAGCTATGAAGTTTTAAATTACAGTGAGAATAAGGAGGAATTGGACCATCTCTCCGTGATAGTGCGAGGAAATGGTTGCAGTCGAAAACTCTTCTTGTCTGGGTGAGCTTTGGCAAGCGCTTTGTTCTTGCCACTCCCCAGTTCATAAACCTGATCGCCACTTTTCGTAAGTGTGTTCCACAATCGGGAAGTGGACCAGAAGGGCCGTATGATTTTCCTTCGATATGCCTTTGGCAGCTGTAAGAGAGGAAGTCAGGTCAGGGCTATTTTGTAAATCGAAGAGAAGAATGGGTGAAACTCACGTTTTCCAAAAAGGTGGATATGTCAAGGCCATACCACTCCCCTTGAGTGCAAGCTGTAGCATAGTCGAAGGTGCGAAGGTTTTCTAGCGTAAGTATGTCACTGCTCTCAACTGGCAATGATATGCAGAGGCGTAAAAGGCAGCGAAAAGCGCTTCTGTATAACTCGGAGTCTGCGTCGGGTTGTGCCGGGTCATGATCAATCTCGCGAGCAGCTACTTTGAAAAGTGGGTATTATCGTGATTTACAGCCGAGTAAGCAAGAACGAACCTTGAAAGGATTGATTACGGTTATTCAACCACCGGAAGATGTCCTGCCGTAAAGGCGTAACGGCATGATTCAAGCTGAATAGCCCAGATCTGGACCCGTCTTGGAGGAAGTCCATGAATGAAGCATGGTAAAAGCGGATTACCAGCTGGGGGGCGCTGCCCCTAGGTTGAATTACAACGAGTGTGAGCACGGATTGGAGGTTCTGGCATAGTGCATTTGTGAATTGAGGCTCGGAAAGTCCAAGGATGTCGGCAATTTTAAGGGCCGATGGCACGTCACGGTATCGAGGATAGTAGGCCACTGCTAGAAGAATTTTCATAGTGACAGGGAGCACCTTGGTAGGTATCCGCTGCATAATCAGCATGTAAAATAGGTCGAGCTCAGAAAGTGGATGCTTTGACTTGGATCGAGCGAGTGGGCTAGTTTGGTAGCGTTCATGGAGGGCGAGAACAATCCGTAGCTGGCCTTCAGGACCTAAGGGGCTTGGTTGGTTAATGAATCGAAGGACAGTAGCTGCATATATGAAGAGGCCAGCCGCGAGATCAATGAGCTTTTGGAGGTCTTCTTCAGTGAACCAAGGTTCAGAGGCTGCTGAGATGCCCTGCAGGTGCTGAATTTCTCCCAAGCCATCCCCGAGGTACTGCCGCATTTCATCGTCGTTATCACGCGAAACAGTGACCTCCATGTTACGACAAAATCTTTTGAGAGATAAAGACGTGAAGCTGGCTACCAGATGCGGCTCTGGGCGGCTTATGATCGCCCAAATAAAGGGAGTGGATTGATCTCGGATGGATGCAGCTATAACGTCAATTATATCCCTCTGATAATCGTTCCCTTGGCATTCATCAAGGCCATCGATTATGATCACTTTCTCCCTTAAAGAATCCCTCTGCACCTCAAGCTGAGAGGGAATGATGATTAGGGATTGGAATTGACGACGAATGGACTTGGAAACCAGTGTTGGATCGTTGTGTAAGAGGGTGTCTATAGCTTTGCGGTATGGCGCATGGGATGTAGCAAGTTGATACGCGATAGAAGGCAAAAGTCGGTTGGCATCGTCTCGATGATTGAGTCGAGAGAAGAAAAAAGCCGCCCCAAGCCTTTCTCCTAATAATTCAGCGGTTGTTTGCGCTATTGCAGACTTTCCAACCCCAGCGGGTCCGTTAAGCCATAACAGACGAGGCTTGAAAACGTTTTGATTCGGATCGGGTTGTGCCCAAGAGAGGATTTCCTGGATAAAGCCTTTCCGGGTTTCTGGATGACAACGAGGAGGAGGGTATCGAGCAGCAGAGTCATGAGCAGCCTCTGGGACTGATGCCTCGAGAAGAACACGAAGGCCTGACTTGTGTGAGCCTCGAGAAGGTAAGACGCAAGCTATTTCTGGACTCACCAGCCCCGTCTTGAGTGTTCTGAAACGTCATGGAATTATCAACAAAGCACGAGTTGCTGATAACGAGGTTCTGAGCATTTTCGAGGAAGTGCGCGGTCATAGTAATAGTGGTGCTCAAAGACTACAATAGTAATCTACCGAGTCGCTGGGTAAAAAAGTTTCTTCAAGCTGTTTCTGTGTTTGTTGATGAGGCTGTGATTTATTTCCGAACCCGAGTGTTCCGTGTTCGACGTTTGGACACGAGAACATATAGCAATATATGCTGTTACATATAGCCTATCAACAACAAGTACAACAGAGCTCCAAATAACGAATATGTATAGAATATACGTCAAGAGGAATCATAATACACACAATACATACAGCTAGGGTATATAAGGTTTGAAACACAATAGGTTAGAATAAGCCGTCCAAGAGTGATTCCTATGCAACCAACAGAAAAATGATCAATACGTAGTAGCGCATACTCGCAACGCAAACGAGGGCTACCTAATGAAAAACAAGTCGAAGTTTCTCTTTGATCGCTTGCCGCGTGCTGTGATGAGGTTTTGGGCTGTGAGCTTGACTGCGGCAGGGGCTGGATGCGAGGGATTCGAATTTTCCCTGGAGCTCCTCAATACGTTGACCGAGGGACGCCAGGTTCTGTTCCGATTCTTTCATCCTCAAAAGACCGGCCGCGATGACAGGATCGGATATCGCAGGGTCAGCCGGCGTGCTGGGCAGGCTGGTTGAAGGTGAGCCAGAAGTGTAGCTTGAGCCCCAACTTGAACCAGTCGATTCCGAAGAATCTGAACTGGTATTCGATTCCATCGATCCACTGCGAGATTTCCAGCTATCCTGAGCCTTCGTTTCGTCAACCTGTTTTCGTCTCTCTACCAACAACTGATAGATAGCCAATGTAGCGTCATCAATCCGGACGTCCCAGTCCAAATCTTCAAAAAACTCCTTCTCCATCTGTGTGACGTCCTCCGTCGAAAATTTGTTCTGGCCTACCTTAACCCAAAATTGAAGACGATAGCGATCGTCGCTAAGGACTTTGGTGGCGGTAATGTACGATGAGAAAAAAAGGCGTTCAGCCTCATGGCCCCCTGCTGCGGGGGGCAGTGTGCGGTTGGGGCGGTGGGACTTCAGGCGCTGGAGAAGGGTTAATGCAGCAAGTGCATTGGTTTCAGGAAGCTGTGAATGTGAAAACGCCACAGCTATGAAGTAAGGCAGCGCTTCATAGGAGTTGGGAGTGCAGGTGGAGGTGGAGGGAACGAACAGCTCCAAAACAAAAGCAGCACATATCCGAGCCAGCGGTTCGTAGTCCGAGAGACGTTTCGAGGTAGAAGAGGTAGAACTGGTGTATGTTTGGGGAGATGAAGTGGTCTGCAAAGGTGAAGTCATCTGGAGAGATAAAGCGTCGAGCAGACGAAGATGCAAGGCTGCGGCGAGTGAGCTTTCGTCACTCGAGTTCTTCTCGGGGCGTGGACTGGGAATGACTAGGCCAGCTCCGCTGTTATATAGCTTTGGGGCAATGCTTGTCCAAGAACGGCGTGATGCTGACAACTACGACGACAAGAACTATGTTCCGTAATGATGGCGGAGCCTAAAATGATGCTCTCGGAGGAATTTCCCAAGCGTTGGGTGGACACAGCTCAATGCTCAGCGCTCAGCGCTCATGCACCCCACCAGGTGGCAGTGTTTGATTGGCTCTGCTGACATCGATATCATTTTGGCGACCAAGCACTACGTCCTTTGAGGAACTAATCGTGAGTCCCATAGACACTTCGATAGGCCGTCGAGTGACGCCGAATGAAGCGGGAGATGAAGGGATTTATTAAGACGCGAACTTCAGGACAAATCTTTCGGTGTTCGAACCGGGACCAAGTCGGACCGGATCCGCGAGAAAAAGCCGCCACAGTTGAGTGCTTACTAAGTAATTGATTAATCACTAATTCTTGAGCGTCACTGCCCAGACTCTGAGGCTGGTCAAAGTGCATTGCAAACAAGTCAGAGTTGTTGCTACTGCAAAGAAAGTTTGTTCTTGACTGTCTGCACTGTTTAGACAGGGAAACAGCGGTTCTAACGCGTTTGAAATGGTTTACTCCTTTTAAGAATCAAGAAGCTAGTGCACGCATGATGCACATTCTAGTGAAAAACACAATACCAAACTGTGTTATCACACCTCACGTCTCTTGTGAAGAGTTGTTAGAAAGTGGGACAGAACGATAAATTAAACCTAGCTTCCAGAATATTGCTGAATGTTCCAACCGGTTAGCTGGCTCAGATTCGCACGTTTGCCTTGTGCCACAATGGATGGTATTGTCTGGCATTGGCTAATTATCTCCAATTGTATTGGTATTGTTATCCACGATTGTTACCCTACAAAACGAGTTTTTGATCAAACCTGCACATGCACAGCCACTGCTATTCAAAGCAGTGACGTCACATGATCTGAGTCTTCGAGTGGCTCGTCGCTCTACTGGTTTTTAGCGCGCCACCAAGATGACATCGACATCGGAGGAGACGCAAACTCCAGAATTGACTTCACAGCAAACACGAAATAATAATCACTGGATACCTTTAGAAGGAAGTCCAGAAGTGAGTACACGACTCAGCCATCTGCGGCATAGCGAGGATTAATGGCACCTGAATCAGGTATTCAATTCGGTAGGCGAAATTGATGCAAGAAATTATGGACATTTTGATAGGCAGTGACAACAGTGGGCTACCCAAGCTGGACTTATAACCTCTCACAATCAATTCGTAGACATCTATGGTCTCGATGACGATGTGAGCACCACCTTCAACTGCGACGGATTCACCTGCGATTGATATCACACCACAGTTGTTGAGCATTATACCACAGCCAACAAAAGCTGTGATATTGCTCTTTCCTACAAACTCCCCGATCAAGGGCAAGCAGACAGAAAACGACGCAAAAATAGCTTCAGAGGGCCAACATCCAATCGACAACACCCTCCTCTATGTCAAACAATACGTAAGCCCCGTTACAACAGTCTGTTTGTCGACTGGATCTCATCGTGTTCAGGTAGAAAATGCTTGTGGAACCATTGCTTTGATCCACGCGATCGCCAACGTGAGTGGCCATCAGTGAAGTCGTGCCTTGAAGCTTAGTCTCCTCCAGTCAGAGGTCACTTATATGCCGGACAGTCCTCTTCAAAAATTCATCAGTCTATGCAAAGGTGGGGTAGACGCTTTCCAACGCATTTGCTTACTAACGTATGTTCCGCTAGACAAGACACCTGAAGAACGCGGAAAACTCCTTGAGTCAACCGATCTCTTTACCAAGATCCATCTAGATAGTTCTGCACTCGGACAAACATCACAGCCGACGAATGAGGAAGATGGAATGAACACAGATTTACACTTTACGTGCTTCGTAGCAGCGCCAGACGGTGAAGCGCGGAAAGCGGCAGTACAGAGACAACATACGTTCCTTGTTGATGAAACGGGTTCTTCGGAAGGCACCAGCACTGCTATTGATGTTCCGACGTCCGCGTCCGCGTTACCAGTCCGGGATTCCGGCGAAATTGCGCAGTCGACTTTACCACCACCTGACAAGCCTCTGTTCGCGACTGGGACGGTACCGCAGGCAGGAGGTGCACTTGAAGGAATGCGGTTGGTCGAGCTTGATGGGAGGCGTCCGTTCCCAATTGATCACGGTCCTTGCACGGATGTTTTGGATGTTCGTATCTGATCTCCTTTCATTGAAAAGCTGGTCACTCACCATTATACAGGATGCCATTAATGTGGTGAAAAGGCAGTATCTCTCTCAGGTTGAGAGTGTTTACTTCAGTCTTCTGGCGTTTGGGCCAGCCCCCGTCAATTCACCTTATAATTAGACACGTTTTTTTCAAAGTAATAATTGCAAATGTGAACTTTATTTTACAGACAACATAGTGTTCCAGAGTAGACCAACGCTAGATTACATCCAATGCGCAACTAGAACCCGAAATGATATTAACCGCGGCATGTAATAAAGCCCAGGAAACTTATAACCAGATAACCGTGTAAGTGCTCTTCGATACGTGGCTGGGAAATCTTAGATTTCAGTCCACCACATATTTGCACGCAGGCTTCCACATCTGTCGACACTCCATCCCAAATACTGCACAAGGTACGTCAAAGCTCAAATACGATTGGAGCTGCAGAAAAACATTGTGTATGAGAAAGTGGAGAATTCTGATGGATGCCACTAACCATAAGTAGCCACGACGTCACTTCGACGTTGTAGACGGGAAATCTCCTCCGCTCGTTCCCACATACCCCACACCTTCGACGATCCTGCTTCTCTTCCTTTAAAGGGTTCCCTGTCATAAGCAAAGACAAGGCGAAGATCACCTAAGCCCGAGTCTGAGTGGTTTTTGCCCGAATGAGGATTTCGGAACGAATGAAGCTGGCGTTCACTCAGCAGTATTGAGACATGATGACTTGTTTTCTCCCAGATCATTTGAGACGTGGAATGTGGATTTGCATCGAAGGATATGATGCAAAGCAGGACGCGAAGTTGTGGATTCAACTCGGGACTTGTGAGGATTGTAGCAAGTGGCATACCAAGGTGTTCGGCGAGCTTCTGACTCCGCTGGAAATGTGGAGACGCCACAGTCGATGAATGAACTAGTTCCTTCGTCATCAGGGGCTTGCCTACTTGAATGTCGAGTGAGAGATGAGTGAGCCGAGGAAGAAACTTTAGTGAAGTGGCCAATCCCAACGTGCCACCGGTCGACGACGCTGTACTCCACGACCACACCCAGGTGCTCCATTCAGTCCACCTGTTGACAATGGACAGATGAGTGAGACTCGAAAAAATCCCGAGGGAGAAATCTGGTGTCATGGAGGGAGCTAAGCCGGGTTGAGACGGGTTGTGCATTCCATGTATGTAAAGGGGTTTGTCGAGAAGCACTGCGAGATGTTTTGGGCGGAGATGACTGGCAAATGTCTCGTAAAGAGAGTCGTGGCAATGATGGACAGGCCGAACTGATAATGGCATGTGATACGGGATCCGACAGGAACGTGCGGGGATGTGCACGTTCGTAGTTGACGGCACCTCAGGCGTGCGACAAGAAGATATTGCCCACATCGTGAGTATTTTGACCCCACTGCAAGCCCTCAGAATTCGAGCCGTCCATTCAAAGTCCTGCGCGTCATAGGCAATTGCGAGCGACTTCACACGCGTGGCGAAGAACATTTTCGATTTCGTTGATGATTGAAGGGTCCTTAAAAAATTATGGAGCGATCGCCCTGAGTACAGCTGGACATCGGAGTAGAGACAACTCTCAATCCTGGTTTACGAGGCAGTTCAGGCTCGAGACCTGTCTAATAATGGGTCGAGGTCACGCACCATGTACAGACCAGCTTTGAGGTTAAAGCATACTTGACGGCCTTGCGTTTATCGTCCCTCGTAGCTTCCTCGAAGACGAGACGAAGAACGTCATAGGGAAGGGTAGGAGTATCAATAATTTTGAGAAGTCCAGTCATGATGATGGCCAATCAATGATGGGGTTCCTAGAGTCCCTGCAGGGTCAAAGTTGTGTAGAGTTGGAAGAGTTGCTCCGAAAAGTACAAGGGAAAAAATACCAACAATTTCAGTACAAGGAATGGAAGAGGATGACGACAGTTTTAGGGGTTACTCATCAACGACCAATAAGTATTCTCAACCCCACTGTTAGACTGAGGATCGCACGGTGACGATCAGTCTTGTCAGAATTTAATTGATACAGCGTCAATTCCTTCTTCCTTTTCTTGTATGCTATTCCAGCAGGGTAAAAACTTGCTGGGGGAGCTCTGGGGATTAAATAAGCAACCTCTGATCGCACCCTACGAAAAAACTTGCCTTTACCTAGGACGGAGGGTCAGGGGAGGGAGGAAGATGGTGAGGAACAGAGGCAGGACAGGTTCATCGACCGAGAGGAGTTGTTTACTCGGGAACAATCCAGTGATGACGCCTCGGAGAGGAGGGTTAGAGCCTCGGGATATGATGATAGCTCGCATGTTTTCTAGGAGGTAGCGAAAGCCGAGGTATTCGATGTTTGATGGAAGATTATGAACATCTTGCGATATTTGGGCGGGTTGACATAAATAGCCACAACCAAGCTGTTGCTAACCGAGTGCCCGAGTACCGCTTTGTCTTGGTAGAGATGTAGTGGGAATAGTCATTGACGATGAGTGGTTGAGTGCTTGTTCCGTCCTGAGCTAAGTTTGCCCAAGGGGAAGCAGGAGTGAGAGAAACGTCTTCAGAAGGGCAGGCCAAAAGGAGAGTGATTGATCCATGGAAAGCTGACAACCGAGTCGTGATCCGAGGATGAAAGTGTCGGGTGTTTGCGTTTGTTTTGCAGTGGAGATTGTTCAGCGCTCGGCTGACGAGAATCACATTTGTCACAAATCATTTAACCAATGAGTCACATATCTTAGTGTTATCTTGTCTCTTTTCTGTCAAGAATCTATCTTCTCCGGCTCGAGCGAAGCGAGGGAGGGTTCTCCGGTGTGCCATTGATCTCATTCAGCCACCTGAGTACCTAAAAATAAGTCGCCAAATCAATAGCGCACGGACCAGGTTGTTTGTCGCCTCTCGCCTTCATCATCGTGTTTCGTTGATTAATTTCGTGAAATCAGAATCTGCAGGAGTTTTGTTTTGACTCGTCTTCTAGGCAGGAAAGGATAAGATGGTTTTCGCATCTTGTGGATCTGGCTGTCTTTATGCTTGGGTCCGTGCCTTTGTGGCTTTTATGCCGGTCATATCTGTTCTGTGGTGACTTGCTTTTAGTTGCGGTCCATGTTTGGTACGCAATGTAATGCGAATAAGATAAACGGTCTTGGTGTATCCAGGACCGGCCAGATCCCGCGGAGTGAACCCCGCACAATGGAATGGAGTCACCATCGTCTGCGTTACATGGTCTCTCGCCTCAATGGTTGCTCGCTTCCGCACTGGAGCCCCATCCACGCCCGTCTATCAGTTCGGAACATCCTTCTATCACTCATCCATCAAGACGCCTAAAAATCTACTAGCAAGCTGTTCCATGCCATGAGCAAACTTTCGCAAGGGTTAGAAAATACTCCAAACGATGTGAACGCGCGAGGATAGTTGTTGCTTCTGCTCACCCATCAAGACTCAGGAATCCGCAAACCAAGTTTCCATGTCGTGGGCAAGCAAGATATCCAAGAACTGACAACCCAGGTCTCAACCACGTTGTCTGCATACTCATCCGCCACAGTGCACCGTGTTACGTTGCCCGTGTCTGTTCTTTCCACGTGATGATGTATTAGTCGAGTCGGGGACGCGGCGCCCCCGCGCCGTGAACGATATCTTATCTCACAACTCTTTCGAATTGCCGTCTGCCGATCGTGATGATGTCATTCATGACAGAGGTGATTTTATCACCCTCCGTCATTCAAAAAGCGATCGTTTTTTAGAGAATTACGTTTTGCCTTTGTCCCCTCTTCATCTCCAATTACCGAAGGTTACAGAATTTCAAAAAAGCTTCGAACACCAGACCTCGATCTCAGACGACCCCATCCTCCAAAACTCTCCCAATCATGTAAAGAAGTCCAACGTTAATAGCGGTACGTGATACTCCTGCCATAGACGAGTGATTTAAAAACTAACCCCCGGCTCCATGAAACCAGTGCAACTAATCGACAGAGAGAAGAGCGCTTGAGCTGAAAAGCAGGAAAGAAGAAAGTGAGAAGGGGCGAGCTGCCAAAGATTTTAAACATTCCCCAGCCCGAACTCGTGAACGATCGGTCGTTAGTTGAACCTCCCGCCTTCACAACATGGTGAATTCGGTGACCATGCCGCTTCTGCGGAAAAACTCGCTTGACTGGGGCGGCCAACGGCCTGAGCCATGAATTACGACCCCCGGAATAGCGTTAGTACGACAGTTGGAACTCTTGTTGCATCCGATTGTTCTGCTATGCCAGAGTATGTCGGTGACGTGTAATCGTGCTGATTTTTGACGTATTCATACATCATCAGATCCACATGTCTCCCAAGGATTGGCCCAGCTCGATTTCCCGTTGGCTAATATTTTGGCAACTTATTTCGTGTTGGAGCCATGTAGGGCGACCTCGAACAAGGCTCTAATTCCGCGATGCCTCGCTCAAAAATCGTTGAATCAGATTCTTTACGACTCCAACCGAGGGAAGATTGCAGCAACCCACGACAAGGTGCTACTGTAGTAGCCTAACCCGCCAAGATGTCCAAACCTGACATAGTTAGTCCGAAGTTTGACTGGTATGCATTCAACCTTTTATACCCTAAAAACATCAACAAGTCTTGTCCACAGCATCATGACACTGAGGGTTGCAAGGACCCGACCGCATGTTAGCCATTCCGCCTACCAGAATATCTAGGGCTTCTCACCCTTAAAGTTGAATTGGGTAGCCATGGCAGATCCTTCCCGCGCGCTTCGAAAGATAGAGGTCTATAGCAATAGTCTGAACAACTGGTGTCCTGCGCCACTGGAAGCTCCACAAGGCTACCATAGATAGGTTCGTTCTAATAATTGAACGGCTCCTCTTCTGCGTTCACACTCCCCGTTTTTGGACATGGACCGCAGATTACGCGAAAAAGGCAACTATGACCTAATCTGACGTCAATCATGACACTAATCGCTGTGCACAGGAAGATTACCCAGTCTGCGTGGACCACTACCCATCTTCTAAACTCGCCGCGGGAACCAGCAACGTGGAATTTCTGATGTAAAGGACTATTTATCGCGTCCAAAACTATCGCACCAGTGCTGGGAGAACAATCTCGGGGATCCATCAAAAGTTAACCGACACCACATATGTGCCATGGCCCTGGGGAAAGAAGCCTTAATATGATAGTGGGGTACAGATTCCAGGAAGGTGATTAGCTGACATATACTTCATCGGTTGGCTCAATTCACCATGACTCCACAGTCGAAATATTTAGCACTATATAACACCGGATTGATTCCATTCTAAGTGATCTCCCTCCTGCTGCTCGCAGGTCCTGCCACATCGCTAGCGTGTCACTCGAACGTTGGGGTGTGGTTTTCAAATTTACATCATAATCCAATGGATCTCTCTGGAAACCCTTTGACATCGTTTGACAATTTCCCTCTTGGCGGAGGTGGATCCCTACTGCTTCCCTTGGTAAGAAAGCTTGTCACGAGTAAAATAAGCGTTGCTTAGCTCTCACTTCATAGACTCCCCAAGATAACACAATGACATATCCTTCGCCGATCTCACCGCCGGCTGAATACTTTCAGCAGCAGTATCCCATGCAAGCACATCCGATTGTCAGTTTGGTAAATTGGAAAGTGCTTGTGCAGTGCTCATAACATTCATGTAGACATCTCACACACCTTCACCCATGATGCCGAACACCCCGAACGACGACGATTCAGATACCACTACCACAGTCATTTCCCTGTCTACTGTTTTTCATCCCGGTGCTCATGAAATAGAGCCAGACACAATCTTTATTAGCTCGGACATGGTACTATTCTATGTGCACTCCCAGGTTCTGAAGGCCCATTCTCCTCATGCTTTCCGCAGGGTTTTTGAAGCACACCAAGATACGGACAAGGGGACTCCAAAGGGCTTTAAAAGTGGACCGATGGAGTCGAGCGTTCAGGATGGACTCATACGCATTCCCGATACGTCATCCGTTTTGAATGTCATACTTCATACGTTATACGGAACGTCTTCGGCGCAACATTCACCAAGCTTTGAAACATTAACTATCGCCGTTTATCGAATGCCCTTCTACGACCTCAATCCCAAGGCTTGCATTGTTCCTCGAACCCCTCTCTACGATGTCCTCTTAACCCATGCTCCCCTATTTCCCATACAACTGTACACTCTCGCTGGGCACCACGACCTACAAGAGTTAGCGGTTGCAACATCGTCACATCTTCTCTCATATCCATTATCAAATCTTCCAGAAGAGATGGCGGAGCGTATGGGAGCGTTATACCTGAAGCGGCTCTTATGTTTGCACCTAGATCGTTTTAATGCATTGAAGCACATTCTATTGTCACCGCCACATCCCCACCCGGTGACAAGAGAGTGTAATTTCACGGACCAAAAGAAGCTGACAAGAGCTTGGGCACTGGTAGCTGCATATCTTGCATGGGATGCGAGGCCCGGTATGTGGTCGCTCTAATTGAAAAGCTCCCCTCTCCTCTCCCTCTTTTTCTTTCGTCCCCTCTTTTTGCTCTCGTCATCGTTCTGATCAGACGCTGATGCGGGTAGACTTGTCCACCCACAGTATGCGAAGTGCTTTTCAGCCGTTAACCGAAAACTTAAGTTGCGAATTATGCAATGAAGGATTGCAAAAAAGGATCAAAGATGTTATCGTTCAATGGGCGTCAGTCAAGGTGGGTCTTGCTTATGTGTTGCTAATGTTGCTGGCTTTGAGATAATTCCGATTTACAACAGCGTACCATTTGAACTAAAAGGTCACCCCGAGCGGCCGCACAAATAGAACGTTCTCCATAGCCAAAAAAAACTCCGGTGATTTAGGACTATTATACAGGAGGCCTGTGTTATTATATCGTTACGCTTTAGTCTACAGGAGGATTTTTTTCTTTTTCGTAGCGTATCCTATGCCCACGTCCACGCTCATGACTATTGTGATCCCCGTTGCACTCAATTTATGTAGACTTTGATCCCAGCTCTCATTTGATGTATTCCGTCTCCGGCCCGGTGTCAAACAGCCACCAACAAATGCTTTCCTCTCCCATTTTCAAACATAGCAAGCGCTTAATCAGAATCTCATCCTCCTTGCCTCCACGTCGACCTCTCGTCTTGCTGAAGGCCATGAATCCCAACAGGCGGTCGGGTTTTGAGACCCGTTCCTCTTATGACTGGCAACAAGAAGAAAATTGTGACCAGCATGTGTCTGGACGCCCTCAAAGCTATCGTGACGGCAGCAATGCCGCTTCCTCGTTTACTTCAAGTCATGCGCAAGGTTCTCGGGATGGTTCGCAGAACGGCTGGAGAGATGACCAAGTTTACAATCAACGTCACCACTACAGCAGTTACTCGCGAGATCGTTGGGATTCGAGGCAGGGTGGATACTCAGGGTATTCAGGATACGACGATCCTACAACCGAAGGCGGTACTTTCCGGAATTATGATGGCTATCGGAATCGGAATTCCAACCGCGATCACAGCTCCTACCACAATCGCCATTACGACCACACACCCTCCAGTTATCGATCCTCGCAAGGCTGGGATTATCCTCAAACTTACAACCCTAATTACGGCCACCGCCCTCGTGAACCGGTGCACAGAAGAGACGGCTACTGGCAGCAGAGAAGACCATATCACTCTTCCACCCTGTCAGCTGAGCGGACAGCTTCGGGGAGCAGTGCAGCAGACGGTTCCGGGGGAGCTGATTCTTCCGAAAGCTTTGCTAGTAGCCTATTCCAACACCGGAACGACGACGCAAGTTACATAATGCCACCCTTGCATCCGAAGCGCAAAAATATCCAATCTCCTAGAAAGATTCCTCGTCAACCTCCCAAAATGATTCTTCGTCAACCTCCCACCAGCCCTCGATCACATCGCCGCGAAAACATGGAGAAACAAGAGCCAAGTGAAGATTATCTGAAGATATCTTTGGAAGAAAGCGAGACTCTTGACGAGGCTACAAGTACTGATATACAAGTTGAAGGATTGGTCAGGAAGCTTTTGGTGCTCGATCTGAATGGGACACTCGTCTACCGTAGTCCCCACAAGCCGTTTCGCGGCCCACATGCACAAGGTGCAAGTACCACTGCGGTGGCTGTGGATGATGTGTACGCCCAATTCGATCCATCGCAGCCTCGGCCAATTCGTGCTGTTTACCCTCGGCCCTATCTCGCTTCATTTCGCAACTACTTGTTCCATCCGAACACCAAGCGGTGGCTAGATACCATGGTGTGGAGCTCTGCGCAGCCTCATAGTGTAGATGATATGGTGGAAAAGTGTTTTGGCGATCGGAAAGAAGAATTGGTCGCAGTGTGGGCTCGCGATCGGCTCGGGTTGAACGCCAGTGACTATGGTGCGTATTCTTTCTTATCTGCGGCGTATGGACGAAAGTCAATCTGACGTGACTCGCGACACAGGGAGAAAGGTGCAAACAACGAAAGATCTCGACAAGCCCTGGAAAGAGCTCAACTCTGCTTCGTCCGATGTCGAGAATCCAGTAGAAACTCCTGAACCATCATCATCGACGACGGATGACGAGAAACGGAATCATTCCGCAAAAACAACATTACTCCTCGACGATTCCTCACTAAAAGCTCATCTACAACCTTACAATCACCTTTGCCTCAAGGAGTACGATCTCGTGATGCGAAGACACGACGTGAATCTCCGAGAATGGGAAGTGGTACGTGAGAGGCTTGCAGGTGTCCTCGCTGGTCAACAGAGTCTCGAGGAAGCGGTTCAAGGGAAGAAGTCTGTTAGTGAACCCAAGGAGCACGCTGAAACAGACGCAGTCTTTGCCTCAAACGCCGAGGCCGATGAGTCCGCAGTTGATGTCGACCATCCATCGGACACCGAACCTGGAAACCCCCGTAAGCGCAAACGAAAAGCAAAGAAGGAAAACCAGAAGAGGGAGCGTTATGAACAACAATTGAAGAAACTCGAAGAGGAGGGCGAGCACCCTGAAGGAATTTACGATGAAACCTTACTCGCGGTTGTTGGCATCTTGGATGCGGTAAAGAGAGAGACTAATGTTGCTGCATGGATTCGAAGTGGCAGGCTCGTCGCCCCATCGCACACGACTTTGGCTGGTGATAGCGTGGCGAGGGAATCTTCGATCGTGTCGGAAGGCACAGAATCTTCGGGGACCACTGTCGAAAGCCCGAAGAAGAAGCTGAAGGTTTCTGAGCAGGATGAAGACGAGGACAAGTCATCGGAAAAGGAAGAAAGTCCGTCATCCGACCATCCACCTCCACCTACCTCTTCTCCACCTCACGAAACTTCTCCATCTACTTCAAGAGGGCGGGATCGCAGCAAGACCGAGCAGACCGGGGTACCGCTCAATGAACCTCGCAATTGGAGAGATCCTGCGCAAATGAAGAAGATCCAAGATCAGTTGTGGTTTAATCGACCGGGAGCGTTGGAATATTGGGCATTGAAGGGTAAGCAGGTGTTGGAAGACATGGGAATAGAAATGGTTGCGGGTGTCATTGG
>KQ961995.1:14746-26877 GCA_001563735.1 Leucoagaricus sp. SymC.cos
AGAAAGCCCCCTGGGAACATAATACAACTTTGTACATGTTTCGGGAGATGTCAGTAGTGTAGAAGTGGTCCGTCGAGGGTGCGCAGCACCTACAGCAGGTGTAAAGACAGCCCGAAATGATTGGATCAATCAAAAGAATACAAAAGATGCTTTGTAAGAACTGACTAATGCTGACTAACTGCTGACCAATGCTGACTAAAATTTGTCAGCATCCCTAACCCCAGTGTCAACCCATTCATTTTAGCCCTAACCACACTACATTCAGGGCCCGTGGGATTCCTCGTCCCATAATTTAGAGGGATAACTAGGCTACATGGACCTGTGCTGTACTTGGGGGTTTATGTCTTATATTTGTGAACAATTTAACTGATAAACAAAAATACTGAGCTCAATCAGTAAAAGAAGCTGTTAAGATTTAAAACCACACCAAGTCAGCAAGTTAGTTTCTGAAAAAAAAAAACAGTAGTAAGTTTTCACATGATACCCAGACACTGCATCAAGACATATTTTGACTGAATGTGCTGACTTCAGTGATCCACAACACTTTCCAAAATGTTAGAAGGAGCTGCTTGATTTTTGCAAAGAAAACCCTAAGGCATTCTCTTTTGCACATCTCTCTGTGGGACAACAATGGTCTGGGACAACAATGGTGCACCCACCTTTTGGTGGGTGCTGGGTTCTCTGCAAGCCTTTTTCATCATCATGTTCTGCAATGCCAAAGATTTGTTCTGAATCCAACAACATGGACTTATCACAATTGACAGTTCTAGTCCATAAAAGCTGTGGTAAAAATATTCTATTATCAGTAAACTTCACACATGTGTGACAGAGACACTTACAGGAAGCTCAAGTGGTGAAATTGTTCTATTATATACATAACATGATATGTTTACCTGTCAAAATATACCCCAAAACATCTCAAACAGATTTTGCATTTTAATGTCTAAAAGTGTTGGGAGATAGGAAATAGCATAGGTAATCCCCATGCATCCATACTCTTACTTGCTATGATCCCTACCTACACTCTAGTTACCTATTGAAACATATTCAAAAATATCTGAAATAGTTGGGAGATAGGAAAAGACACAGGTAACTCTCATGTATCTCATCTAGTATTCATAGTCTTACCTGCTATGACTCTGCCTCCCACTTAGTTGGTTTACTCAATTTGCATGAGTCCACACCCCAGGATGGTGAAGACTGATTTAAGCAGAGGATATTGGAAGTTAGCTGCAAAGAATGAGGTATTTGAAGCCCAGGATGCAATGCAGTTTTAATATACATTGCCACTGGTTGAGATGGACAAGCCAATACTCTCATCTCTCTTTAAGTTTTACACTTCAATATTTGCATCTCTTACTATTGAATTCACTCTTAAACAGCAATATAAACATATGATATATGAGTAGTACTTGGGAGATAGAAAATGGCACAGATAACTCCCATGTATCTTGCCCAGCATCTGTACCCTTATCTATTATAATTCCTACCTGCAACCTCATGAGTTTGTTCATTGAAACATATCCAACAATGTCTGAAAGAGTTGGGAGATAGGATATAGCACTGGGAACTGCTCAATATCTTGCCCAGCATCTGTACCCTTGTCTCCATCAATACCTACCTGAAGTCATTATAAAATGCCCAGAAATGTCCCAAATAGATGAGAAATAAAAGAGATATAGCTGAAATGGTGAAATTCACTATTTTAGGTATATCTCAGTCAGATCTGGTCTGAATTACATGTTCTAGGATGCATATAGTAAATACCATCCATGATGTTGTCCATCTAGACAATACAATAGAGTATTTATGTCTGAATTTATGAAGCTCTTAAATGTAGCTTGAACATAGATATTTGCTCACAATTCACTTAGTATTGTGTTTATGACTTAGAGAAAGGCACTAAATGCACTCTCAAACATTATATATCTATAGTAAATTTTATAGAATTTTACACAATTTAATAGGAGATGTAGGTAGGGAATAGCACAGGTAAACCCTGTTTATCTTGTCCAGCACCCATATAATGGCTATTTGCATCGGGACATGCTTACCAATCAAAATGTGCCCAAAAACATCCCAAACAGGTGAGAAATGAAAGAGATATAGCTACAGTCGAGGACATGTAAAGTCAACCAATATACTCAGGGACATTTGTTTCCCTTAAAATTAGTGTCATTTAATAGTGCTTGATGAGAGCTGTCCTCTGTATTTTTTTCAAGAAGATTCATCAAACCATTGGCCCAGAAAATGCAATTTATTAAACATGAGCCAAAAAAAATGACACTACATCGAAAAAAACCTCAAAATTCATGGAAATATGTGCAATCGACTCCTTTTACTGAAGCGAATATGATCCCGAAATGGCGTGGAAATTGAACGAATGGTTAGCCTGCAATAAATTCAAGAGTTTCAGAAGAGAAATACTCAACTAAGGCCTACTCTTCCATATAACTGCACCTCACATGCCTCCATCCTCATGGAAGAAGCTTAAACGGAATCTCACTGGGCTCTGCAATCAGCCAAAGCCACCAGTGGCACAAGAAAATGAACTCACACCTGTTCACAAACCTGTCAATATGAGCGCTTCAGAAGAAGTTCAAATTAATGATGACGATGTCATTGACATGAGGCCAGAAGATTCACCATGGGATGCAGAAATAGGGAATACTGTTGAGTGTGAGACAGCACCAGGCATCAGTCACCCTGATGATACATCCTAGTCTCAGCCTCATTGGGAAGAAGAGTCGGATAATGAGGATAATGGTTATGATGCAGATGAGAGAGCTCTAGTGGAGGAACTGAGTTGGGAGGGTCTTCAAGTCTGAATGTTTACAATGGCAATGAGTTTTGGTGATGATCCAAGAGATGAGGATTGGGTTCCTCCTGGGCTGCAGCATCATAAAGCAAGAGAGCTTGTTGGTGAGTGAATAAAATGGTGTCTTTAGAGAACTCCATGAAATTAATTAGTCAACTCTATATATAGGCCGCCCAAAAACATATGTGAAAGAACCAGATGTAGCAAGTAAATCAAGACAAACATATTATTGTCACAAGAATGCTATTGCAACCCAGATGTCCCTTGACCAGAGTGGGTTCACATGTATTCAAGTCTCTCACAAGGCACCAAGTGACATGGAGCTTGAAACTTCCAATTGACACGCATCCAAAATCTCATTTTTTGACGATGAAATTGAGATCGTCAACATGAACCTTCTAGAAGCCAAAACATCAGAGCCAATCAAGGATGACATTGGTGTCACATCAGAGAATCCCAACAAGTGCAAACAGGATGTGATGAATGAGGATGAAGATGACGAGCTTGAGAAGGAAGGTGATCTGGGACCAGGAATGGAGGCTTGGGAAGAAGAATTAGAAGACATCAATATTTCTTGGTACAAAGACCAATCTCAGCACTTGAAGTGCAGTTGGCCAGAACTACAGGAACAGATTATTGATGATCTCCAGAAAGGTCAAGGACATCTTTCCCTTTTGCAGATTAATCAGCTGTTGATCTTGTGGAATTTTGCAACCTTGCAAATTAAAACTGTTGGGTGAATTGATGCAAGCCAAGAAATTGCCAAGCAGTGGCATATGGGTACTGGCTCTTCTGAGTATTTTGTATGCTGTGTCCATGCTCTAGCCAGACATTATGAGTTATTCAAGCAGTTGCCTCAAGAGCAGAGAGGGAGAGGGGATCATTCACACTCATTATTGAAACAAGAAGGTGTCCATGCTGCTGCTCAAAATTGGCTCATGAACCAGACTATTGGGATGGTCACACCAAAGAAGTTTTGTGCAGCCCTTTGAGATGAAATTCTCCCATCACTCAGTGTCACATTTACAAAGCCACCCTGTGAGCGGACTGCAACATGATGGATGATTAAACTTGGATGGCGGATGTCAGTGGTCAGGAAAGGAGTTTATATGGATGGACATGAGCGGGCAGATGTGGTAAAATATCAGCAAGAAATATTCTTGCCAAAACTGGCAGAGCTTGAACCTCGAATAGCCTGCTATGTGCCTAACCCAGAGACTGGCAAGTTGGAGAGAGTTGAGCCAGATCTTGCTCCTGGAGAAAAGGAGATTATCCCACTTTGGCAAGATGAGACTTGTTGCCAGGCTAATGAGCATGCATCTTCTGCATGGTGAGTGTGGTGAGACATTGTTTTCAAGTTAATGTTTAAATTTACTTTTAGGCTTCATGAGGATCAGCAGCCACTTTGAAAGAAAAGCTGAGACCAGCTCATTCACTTTTCAGATTTTATTGAGCAAGTCAGTGGTCAGCTCATTGTCAAGAATGAAGATGGCACAGTCATCAAATCAGCAAGGAAAATCATATTCCCTGGCTCAAACAGTGATCCTTGGTGGGATTGCCAACAGCTTATTGAGCAAGTCCGAACACAAGCAATTCCTATATTTGAAGAAGCTCATCCTGGATGTCAAGCAGTATTCTTCTTTGATCAATCCTCTGCTTACGCTGCACTGCCACCTGATGCCCTGAAAGCCTTTGAAATGAACAAGGGCAATGGTGGAAAGCAATGACAACAGCAGAATACAGTAATTCCCATGTCAAACTCTTATCCAGAGCACCGTGGAAAAACCCAGAAGATGATGACTGATGACAGCTTACCAAAAGGCCTACAGCAAACACTTGAGGAACATGGATTCACTGGTAAAGACCTGCCAAAGCAAGCAAAGTGCTCCCCAGTCTGTCCTTGGGACAACTATAATTGTTGCATGGCATGTTTGCTCAGCAGGCAAGAGGATTTTGCAAATCAGATCTCGATGCTTGAAAAGGTTATTGTTGATGCCAGTCATGTATGCGTCTTCTTGCTGAAATTCCATTGTGAGCTTAATCCAATTGAGATGGTGAGCTCCATCTCTTGTATAATTTCACCTCAGAGTGTACTGAAATGAGTGCTTCAGTACTGGGGTTGGTGCAAGTTTCGTTATCATCAGATGCCTAAGAACACCTTTGAAGATGCTAAAGCAGCTACATACACTACAGACAAATCAGGCTCAATTCCTGTCAATGACAGTAGTTACGATTCAATAAACGACTTTGATTCATCAATTAAATTGATGATGTGCACATGAATTGAGTGTTGATTCAAAATCAATGACGAAATCGATGAAAGGTACTGAGCAGTGGAACCAAATTAAAATCATAGATAAGTTTAGAGATAAAATCCATTTATTGTCTCGTAACTAGGGTAATGAAATGCCAGCGATTTAAAATTGATGATGAATTGGTCATAGTAATCAATTCTATTTCAATGAGAACAAAAGAGATGGAGCCAATTTTGACAATTGATTCTGTCATCAATGTTGAATCCTCAATCAAATCAGCACCCACTGCCAAGGCCATCTGCAATTTAGACTTGTGGCTGAGCAACGAGTGATTGCCCCTTGATTGCCCTGAGGTGGGAGTGGGAGCAGGCCACTCACTCAGTCAGAAGGAGAGTCACGTCCAAACTTCAGAGTGGCAAGAGCGCAGGTGAGGGAGGTGCCAAGATACTGTTGTAAGTGTTGCTTGAAATAAGAGTGCCCCAAGAAAAAACATGCAGCCATAGACATCTGTAGAATGTGTCATGAGTTTCAGCAGTGGTCAAAAGGGGCAACCTAGACTTACCAGGCATAAAACTGCAAGTAGATTTCTTCAACACAAAGTTGAGCATCTTGGAATCTCATCCTCCTTTGGGCAGGATAGACCAACCTATTTCAGGCAACTCACACTTCCTTGTGACCTCTTGGGGCTGCTTGCAGGGCTGTCATGTGCTGTGGGTTCATTTCCAATAGAAAACAAGTTTTCAGTCTTATATGATCATATACATCATATATTACTGATTGAAAGTGAATGTCATTCCAGCTTGTACATTTAAACTTCAAACCTGGTTAAAAAATCACATAAAATACCTCAATAGCACATATTGAACAAGTAAGGTGAGAAAAGAACCAAGGATATGCTTCCAGGACTGCTTCATGAACCCAGCAAAGCAAGCAGCATGAATCGACATCGAATCAACCTGAGATTGATGTGGATCCTGTGATAACATAGGATATGAGCTCATGAAAAGGGGAAATGACAGTTAACAGGGAACAAACTTGAGTACTCCAAACTTTGATTTCAAAAGCTGTTGCTCTGTCATCGGTGGTTGCTGAGGCCAATATGCAAGCCTTATCATCCAAAATAGCCTAGTAAAGCTTCAGATCAAGAATGGTTTGAGTTATTTGGCATTTACATCCATGACCTGAACGAGGGTTCCAACTATTGGATGAATTAAGGATAAGAAAGCAAGTTGAATGTGCCTAACTTACTAGGACTATGATGAAGTGTAGTGACCAATGAACTGGTTCTCTGATCAAAGACGCGAACAGTACCATCATCACTCCCAACAATTGCTATAGCATCGCCAAGGGCAGCGACTGTGAGAAGAGGGACATTACAGTGAATGAGATGATGAAGTACCTTGATAGGTTTCATTGGCAGGAGGTCATACACGTCGACCCCAGTGGAGAGATTGGATATAAGAACTGTTCACTGTGTGCATCCAACAGTGGCATACCCACTGGAAGAGGAATACTTCAGTAACTTGATAATATCTCAAGTTCAGACTTACATTCTTGTTGGAAGAATATAATTACCATTCATTGCCCAAGGTTCCACATTGTAGACAAATCTGCAAAAAAGAGTCAGACAAGTCTTTGATGCACTAGAAAGCACTCACAACTCATGAGACTGGAGAAATAAAACAATAATGCTTGCACCATACTCCAGGAACCTGACAGATTGGGGAGTAGAGTCACGGGGAGGCACAACTACTCCTTGGCTCAGGGCACCTGTGAATGGGAATGAACTTATAATGCTAGTATCAGGCTAGAAGCAACTAGCCACCTTTGCTTGTAATATTCCACATGATCAACTGTCCACCACCAATACTTGCCAAGCAACTGTGATAGGGATCAAATGTAAGATCTTTGACTGCGTTGCTATGTGCAGAGACTTTAGTCATGAAAGCATAATTTGACTCATCTGCTTGGTGGTATATGTGGATTGAACCATCAGCACATCCAACAATAAGAAATAGAAATGCAGTGTCTCTAGATGTGCCAATGAATGAAGCCCAGGTGCCACTACAAACAGCACCGTGATTGGGGATGTGAGCTGACCATTGAGGCTCATTCCTGCCGCAATCACAAAGGTTCCATACACAGACTTTACAGTCATCCCCTAGTCAAAAGCATGAGTATCATAGATTTGTCTTATCATCAAGACTACGCTCACCTCCACTCATCAGGCGAAGCCTATCAGCGCTTAATTTTAAGATGTTAATGGGTCCAGTGTGACAATCGAGAGTTTGAACATGATGAAACTGAGTTTATTAGATTCTGCAGAGAAGGATAAAATGAGTGAAGAATGCACTTGAGGTACATCAGCTGTTACTTGAGACATTGGAATTCACCCTCACTGTATGAGGACCTCGACCTTATATCCATAAATGATAATTGTTCTGACATTAGCATCCAGTTGCCATGGGACCATTTAGAGGGACCACGCACAAGAAATACAAGGAACAAGAGTCATATGTTGGGTCACCTAGAAACCATCTATTAACAAATGTGACTGGTGACAGTATAAAGATGTATTAGAGAGCCTACATGTGGTACAAGTTAAGCAATGGCTTGAACTCATGTAACACTCCACACAAAATACACTGAAGAGGGAAACACAAAGTGGTACGACAGTTTTTGCTTGGAGTACTCTGCAGAAAAAGAAAACCCAACACAGAGAACTAACATGGTGCAAGAAATGGTACTCAAGCCATGAGGAGAGCTTGGAAGACTGGGTAGAGGTGGTTATAACCTGTGTTCTGCACTTGCATGGGAAGCAAAAGACTACAAAAATGTCCAGGTGAGTGAAGAATATCAACTGGTTCACAGAGGCATGACATCATATAGGAATTTGTTTGACAATGTGTAGATACCCATCTAGAAAATGGTCAGCCCTTCAGTAAACAGGACTCTGAGAAAATTTCTTGAGTCATGAAGGAGGTAGGTCAAAACCAGTACTTCTTGACAGATATTCTGTTAAATATGACTGCAGATCAACAGGACATTCCCTAAGCTAACCCAATATAAGGATAATTGGGCAACTTTTGATTTCATCCACAGTGCACTCAAGAACTGTCAAAGAAAAAAGTAACAATTGAATAAGAAGGATATATGAGTTAAGAGGCTGCAAAAATAAACAGAGAGTAGGACTACCTGAAGTGGGGTTATGAGCTTGCTCTTGAAGGCGGAGGTGTATGATGAGAGAGTTCCTGGATGAACTTGGCATTAGCAAGTGATAAATATTAGCAACAAGCATTGTATCATACCATATGCCTTGATGTTCACAGGCTCCAAAGCATGCTGCTACAAGGACATGGCCAGAGTCTTGAGCGAGAAAGACGCAAACAAGATCCAGGACATTGACAAACAGAGGCATCAAGCGAATACTGTGGTGGAGATCCATACTGCAGAGATTGCAAGACAAAGGTCATGCTCAGTGGAACCAAAACATGACTGCCTTGAGCAAATCGAGGAGAGATACCATCAGGAGATGAGGGTGAGCAGGTCAAGGCCGATATCAGTCACTTTCATCACCTGCTCAGCTCTCACATGAGCAGGTGTCCTAGATTTCATCACCTGCTCAGAGTTGATTGATGGCTCTGTCACATTCTGTGACAAGCCACTCACTCAACTCCTCGCCATCTAGCCCCATTTGATGTTGAAGAAACATTTTCCAGTGCTGTACAGACTGGTGCAAATTGACTCCAGCAAAAATTGTGGCAGTAGAGGGGCTGACACAGAAAGTGGGGTTGTGCAGATCAGTCCAGGTGAGTGACCACTCATTATCCATGACTCAGTGTGACACCCACTCATTCCTCCACCTTCTACCTCACCTCGTTCACTTGTTCTTTGCCTTGTTCTGATGGCAGTGTGCTGGTTCACTGGTGCCACTACTCCCCATGCCAACATGCACTGTCATGGATCTTCCTCACAATGTACAAGGCCCCCTTGTCTGATTGTACAGACTGGTACAAATTGACTCCAGCAAAAGTTGTGGCAGTAGAGGGGCTGGCACAGAAAGTGGGGTTGCACAGATCAGTGTTAAGTTCCAAGATGGGATTGAGAGGGAATAGATGCAGAAGGGTCAGAAAGGGTCGGGAATGATCTATGCAGAGGCAGAGGCAGAGGCAGAGGCGCGTGATCGGAAGGAGTCAGGAATGGACCTTGGCTTCAGCTTATGTGCTACGCTGTTCTACTGCTGGTGGTCCAATTTAGAAATACGAGAGAAGGGACTTAGAGAAAACTCGAGAGGACGAATAGTTTAAAGTCGGAATAATCAGGAATGTCAAACTAAGTTGATTATCAGACTGGAGAATACATGAACAGTAATCCGCTACTTATATACCTATGGAAAACATCAGAAAGTGATAAACAAGAAAGTAGAATAAACAGAAAACTACGCAACGCGATGGGCATGTGATGGAGACAACAAGGAGATAATGAAGTTACATGACATAGGATGAAAAGCAAGCATATAGAGGGAAATGGGCAGTGACATATGAAGTATAAATAAAGTCATAAAAGGTGGGCATAATATAAAAGGAAATGTGAAGGTGAAGCAGAAACCATTGGTATTGAGCAGAAGGATATAGAAAGGAATAAGAACTAATAATTGACAGAATAAGAAGTGAAAGGAATCGGAAGGGAGACAAGCGGAAGCATGCGGGAGTATTCAGAAACAAATAATATACAAAGAGGTGGTGAGGTATAAAGCGGTAGAAATAGAAATGGAATAATTCAGAAGCAGTCAGTATTAGTCGGGTTTGTCCAGAAATGTATGAGTTGTAACAGTATTCCCCCCTTAAGGCCAAGCCTTCAAGGCCAATGGAATCAATTGCGTGGGAAATAATGCACCCCCAGATATATATAAGGTGAACTTCAAAATTTTCGCTCTTAACCTCTAACCAACATGTCAAGCCCCCCACCTTCGCAGACCCAACGATCCAAAACCCCCACTGGCAGTGCGGCAGAACAGTGGCAGCAACTCGCTGAAGTGAAAAAGCTGTGAGAAGAGGCACAGAGGAAAGCGGAGGAGGAAAGGTTGAGGATGGAGGAGGAGGAGCATCGGGAAGAAGAGGAGTTGGCGAGGATCAAGGAGGAAGAATGCTTGGAACAGGAGCATGTGGAGCACGAGAGGATTGAGTGGGAGGAACGCGAGAAGGAGGAGCGGGAGTGGGAAATGGCGGAGAGGCGTCAGCTGGAGGAGGAGAAGGAGCAGGTGGCTGCAAGGGCGAAGGAGAAGGGTAAGAGCTGGGCCCAGCCTCAAGACAAGTCAATGGGTGGTTCTTCAAGGGCGGCGTCAGAAGGGTCGAGTTGGAAGCAGGCGTGGGAGGAGGACAAGGGTGAAGACAAGGAGGAAGAACCCATGGCCATTAAGAAACCACATAAGAAGAGGGGGCTGACCATTACAATATGACCTCGGCCAGTGATGGGCAGTGAGAGGAAATGTCAGAGGTGCCATGACTTCGGGTTGGATTGCATTGTCACCTCGCCGAAAGGGTGAGTATTTCCTGTTTGTTTGATTGTGCCAACGACTGATCCTTTCCTAGCAACATAATGACTCAGTCCTGTGGGCCATGCTTTGAACAGAAGAAGAAATGTCAGCTGATGATGAAGCCGCTGAACCAACCACTTATCAATATTAATGAAGGCATAATGAAAGCACTGATCGGCACTGTCGACAACCTGGTTGCAATTGCCGACCAGTTGTATTTCCGCTTGGAGAGGACCCTGGACCTCATGGACGAATATATGTTGTGGAAGATGGGATGATCGGCAGGGAGCTTGAGTGGGAAGACGCCAGAGGATGACGAGGAAGAAGCCGGGAAGGATGGCGACAAGATGGAGGAGGACTAGGATGTCAGGGCCACTCTCCTCCACATTTCTTGGGACTGTTACGCATATTTTGGACATTGACTATACCGCTGTGAAATAAATTTTTAGTTGTTTTTCTTGGGAATTTTGGTGTGAATTTAAAAAAATGAAAAATAATCGGAAGGAAGTGGTAAGGGAACTTCATGAAATTTTGAGAAAGCGAAAATGAAAATGGAGCGGAAAATATTGGAATGGAAGCGGAATGATGCGGAGAGAGGTGGAAAAAAGGGACCATGTAAGTAGAAAGGAAATAGAGAGATAGGGAGACAGAGAGCGAGAGAGACAGAGTATAAGGAAAAATCGGGATAGAGCGGAGATGTTTTGGACATGGATATGGAACAGAGAGGTAAGGAATTACAGAGAAGGAAGAGGACCCAGTTTATGGGGATAGGCTGCATGGAAGTCAGAAACGAGCTTGGGGGCATGTTCAAGCTCGGTAGCGGGAAGCCAGGAGGACTTGTCCTCAGTATCTTCATAACCCAACCAGATAACCTTGTAAAGGAGCTTGCACGCTCGGTGCCGATCGATTTTGGAATTGACAACATGAGTGATTTCAAACTTGGGCTCACCATCAATGACAATGGGAGCTGGAGGTGGAGCGGAACGGGTCAGGAATGGATTGGGAGTGGATGGTTCAAGCATGGAGACATGGAATACAGGGTGGACAGCATGCATGGACTCAGGAAGTTGGAGGGTGAAGGAATGGGAGCCAGGTTGCACAATAATTTCATATGGACTGAGATATTTTTCTGAAAGCTTTTTAGAGGGACAGGTGGTGTGGAAATACTTAGCTTTCACAAAGACTTTTTGACCAACTTGGAAATCGGGAGTAGGCAGGCGGTGTGCGTTGGCAGACCATTGATAATGCTGCTGTGCTTCGGCAATTTCCGATTTGAGGATGGCTTGAAGGTCGTCGAGATCGACCACAAATTGGCAGGCTCGAGCGGAAGCAAGGTCACGTTCAGGATACACTGTAATGTTCGGGTAGTACCCTTTGTTAGTGAAAAATGGAGAGACACCGGTGGTGGCATTGGGTGCATTGTTAAATGTGAACTCCGTGAGCGGGAGGAGCTTGGCCCAGTTGTCCTGTTGGTAGTTACAATAGACTCGGAGATATTGTTCCAGAGTCTGGTTAGTACATT
>KQ961995.1:27576-56448 GCA_001563735.1 Leucoagaricus sp. SymC.cos
GTACTGAAGGTGCAGGAATGAAAGGCGATTGGATGTACTTCACCGTCCTTGGCAATGATTGAAAGGATTGCAGCGAGGGCATAGTTGGAGGTGTCGGTTTTGACTATGATCTGAGCATCGGGAACCCAATGGGTAAGAATAGGAGCTGTAGTAAAAGCCTGTTTCAAGGATTTGAATGCCAATTGGCACCGTTCATCCCACTGCCATTTAATAGCTTTGCAGGTTAGGCAGGTCAGTGGAATAACGATGTCGGAATAGTTGTAAATGAATTGGCAGTAGAAATTCGAGAAACCAAGGAATGATTGAACGTCTTTTACCTTTTTCGGAGGCGGCCAGTCTTGGATGACCTTGATCTTGTCCTCCGACATTTTCAAACCATCAGGAGAAAGGATGTATCCCAAATATTCAACAGACTCAGAGTGGAACTCACATTTATCAGCATGGGCGTACAAGCCATGTTTTTGGAGCCACTTGAGGACCTTGTGAACATGTTTCTGATGCTCAGCAGGGTTGTTGGAATAGATGAGGATGTTGTCAAGATAGATGGTAATGCAGACATCAAGGAGGTCAGAGAAGATGTCATTCATGAAATGCTGAAATGCAGCAGGTGTGTTAGTGAGACCGAAGGGCATAACCAACCATTCAAAGGAGCCATAGCAAGTCCAAAAAGCAGTTTTCCACTCATCGCCTTCGGTGATGTGGACGAGATGGTAGGCATGTCAGAGATCTATCTTGGTGTACAAGCAGGCTTTGCAGAGAGTATCCAAGAGGTCAGAAATGAGAGGGAGTGGGTAACGATCCTTTTTAGTAATGCAGTTGAGGCTGCGGAAATCGACACAGAGATGTAGGGAACCATCCTTTTTCCGAACGAAAAGAACAGGAGCGCCATGAGGGGAAGAAGTGGGGCAAATGAAGCCGATACAAAGGTGTTCGTCAATAAATTCTCAGAGGGTGGCGAGTTCGGTTTGTGAAAGAGAATACATTGGACCAATGGGAGGTTGAGAGCCCTCCTCAATGTTGATCTTCAAGTCATAGGGTCAGTGAGGGGCGAGGGTATCAGCCCGAGCCTTGCTGAAGACGTTGGCAAATTCATGATATTCGGTGGGCACATTGGAAAGGTCTACTGGTGCATCAGAGACTTGAGAGGCACCAGCAGTAGCGGAGATGGTGGAGAGGCCAAGATGGAAATTACAAGAACTGGGGAGATGGGAAGTGCGAAGGAATGCAGCGGCATTGATGAAGGAGATAGAAGGCCGAGGAATGTCGGCAGCGGATGATGGTGAATCAGGAGTGGAAATGGGTGGAGAAGGGTTGTCGACAGATGACTGGGGTGTTGGCCGATGTGGTCCAAGGGGAAACAGAGGAAGAAGGGATGGTGTCAGGTGGTAGCGGTCGGAATGATATACTGCTTGAGGCCCAGTCAATCAATGGATTGTAGCGTGCAAGCCAGTTGTGTCCAAGTACCACAGTGCAAGATGAATCCAGCCGAGTGACATAAAGGTCAAGATTCATAGATTCACCAGTGGGGAAAACAGTGGAAAGATGTGCTAGTTCTGTAATATAAGTGTTGGAGGTTCCATCAAATAGCTTTAACTTGACCGGCGGGATAGGGGAAGTAGGAGCGGAAAACGTGCAGACAAAATTGGAATCGATGAAACAATGGGTAGAACCACTATCAAGGAGAGCACGAGCAGAAATAGAAGATTGTCCATTAGAAAGAGAAGGAAAAGAAAGGGGAACAGAAAGGGAATTGGGATTGGAAAGAGCAGATGCATTGAGGCAGAAACTCTCTGGTGCACAGATGAGTTCAATGCGACCCTCATCCTGTGCAGAGTCTTGAGGGCTGCTCCTTATTTTTCCGAACCCTTTGCAGGAGCAGAAGCGGAAGTCGAGGCGGAGAGTTCAGCCTTACAGCCACAAGCCTTTTGATTTGCCTCCTTTCATTTGCAGGTCTTGACTTGATGACCAAAGATCCCACAGTAACTGCAGAGGTTCTTCTCAATGCGGCGTTGTTTCTCTGCTTCTGTCAATTTTCTGTCCTTGCCCAGGACGTTGGAAAGGTCCTTTTTGGGAGCGGGTGGTCGGTTAGAGGAGGAGGATGTTGACAGAGCGGGAGTGGAGGATTTGGTGGGAGACTGTTGACAGGGAGGCTGAGGATTGTTCTTGGTATTGTTGTGGGTCGGGCCCGAGGCGGAAGATGGTTGTTTGTTATTGGAGTGGAAATTGGAGGAAGGGCAATTGTTGGAGGAAGATGGTTGGCATTGGGAAGACAAGTTGTCCGAGGTATTCTTGCGGGGTTGAGAGGAAGTAGGCGGGTTTTCAGCAGTGCGGGTGTGAGCATGTTCATGTTCACGTTCCCAGTGGCAGTCATCATAGACAGTGGTGACACGCATCATCTCCTGGAAGCCACGAGGCTTGCCCTGCTCCCGCATACTGATTTGGTCTTGTAGCCAGTTGGGCAGACCTTTGTAGTACCTGTGGGCGAATACAGAATCACCCCAGTCAAGTTGTACAGAATACTGCATGAAATCGATGTTATAAGTTGCGATCTTGTCTCCGTGTTTCATATGAAGACTTTCGAGATTCTCTGCCACTTCTCCAACCCGGTTAGCCAGGCCAAAGCACGAGCGGAGCTCCTCGGAGAATTCGGGTCAGGAGTTAGCCCAGGAATGGTGGATGCCCAGGTCCTCTTGATGCAGGGAAATCTGGAACCAGGATGACACAACTCCTGAGAGGTAGGTCAAGGTGAAGTTGACCTTGTCAGCATTGGTAGGGAAGGAGCAGGAGTTTGCGCAAAAATAGAGACTGCATTGGAAGAGGAAATTTTCGAGTTTTAGGGGATCTTCCCCAGTGAAGGCTTTGGGGACTCGAGCTTTGTTGGTGGTTGTAGGAGGTGGGGCAGAAGGCCTGATGGATTTAGCTAGGGCCTCTATTGCCGCTGCAAGCCAATCGGCTGTGGAGCGGGGAGCCCAGAAGGAGGAGTCATCGTCGTTGTTTTCTGGTTCATCAAACCAGTTTTCAGGATCATCGTCGGGATAGTATTGGTAGAGGTGCTGGAGGGAGTAGATGGACTTGAGGGATCACGATGAGGTCAAGGGTTGCCAGAGGGCAAACCTCTGGAAAACTGCAGAGTACGACGGAGAGTGGTGGAAGAAGAGCCACGCTGAGGAGTGGCATTGGAAGGACCAACGCAATGAATGTGCAGAGGAACACAAGGAGAGGGGTAGTTATGAGCACGTGTGTTGGTCATGGTTGCAGAGTGGTAGCGACAGCGGAACGATCAGTCTGATAATACTGTTAAGTTCTGAGATGGGATTGAGAGGGAATAGACGCAGAAGGGTTGGAAAGGGTCGGGAATGATCTACGCAGAGGCAGAGGCAGAGGCAGAGGCATGTGATCAGAAGGAGTCAGGAATGGACCTTGGCTTCAGCTTATGTGCTGTGCCATTCCACTGCTGGTGGTCCAATTTAGGAATACAAGAGAAGGGACTTAGAGAAAACTCAAGAGGACGAATAGTTTAAAGTCGGAATAATCAGGAATGTCAAACTAAGTTGATTATCAGACTGGAGAATACATGAACAGTAATCTGCTACTTATATACCTATGGAAAATGTCAGAAAGTGATAAACAAGAAAGTAGAATAAACAGAAAACTATGTGACGCGACGGGCATGTGATGGAGACAACAAGGAGATAATGAAGTTACATGACACAGGATGAAAAGCGAGCATATAGAGGGAAATGGGTGGTGACATATGAAGTATGAATGAAGTCATAAAAGGTGGGCGTAATATAAAAGGAAATGTGAAGGCGAAGTGGAAACCATCGGTATTGAGCAGAAGGATATAGAAAGGAATAAGAACTAATAATCGACAGAATAAGAAGTGAAAGGAATCAGAAGGGAGACAAGCGGAAGTATGTGGGAGTATTCAGAAACAAATAATATACAAAGAGGTGGTGAGGTATAAAGTGGTAGAAATAGAAACGGAATAATTCAGAAGCAGTCGGTATTAGTCGGGTTTGTCCAGAAACGTACAAGTTGTAACAATCAGTCCAGGTGAGTGACTGCTCATTATCCATGACTCAGCATGACACCCACTCATTCCTCCACCTACCTTCACCTCACTCACTTGTCCTTTGCCTTGTTCTGATGGCAGTGTGCTGGTTCACCAGCACTACTACTCCCCATGCCAACATGCACTGTCATGGATCTTTCTCACAATGTACAAGGCTCCCTCAGCTGGCAACATCAGAGTCAGGCTTAATTATATGTTATTATGACAACCTTGTGTTTTACTCTAATATAAAAGTTGCATTTAGACTACTTCTCCTTCATGAACAATGCCACAGTCTGACAGGAAGAAGAAATCCATCATCTGCTACTGCATAACTTGTAATGGCAAGATCATGTCTGAAGCAGAGAAGATCCTCCATATCAAACAGGCACAGAAGTCTGGGAAATTGGCTTCCATATTGGAGACAAGGAAGGATGCAGTAGAGCAAGGAGGCTCAATAGAGAAAAAAGAAGGTACTGTGATCACTAGTTACAAGGGAAAGCAACTAATTTTCTTTTATGTAGAATCACTGACACTCTCCCACCTTTTGCGAGTTCAGGAGCAAGCCTTAGAAAGAGCTCGTTCCTTAAGGGTAGAGCTGGACTATTGGAGGGGCCTTTCATTTTTACCTTTGCTGAAGACACATTTCTACTCACATTTGGAGGCCTATTCTTATATCCTGAATGAGAGGGCTTACTTCACTAAGCTAGAAACCAACTTGATGTCATGCATGAAAGGTCTGCTAAGCCCTGACCACAAGCTAGTCATAACAGCCTGTTTGGAAATTTCCCAAGCCTTCCTTTGAGAGACAGACAACTGTCTAGAACTCCTTCAATTATCAATCTCTAGAACTTCAGGTCTGAGTGTGGTTGCCACAGGTAAGTAAATATTATAATTCCAAGTTGCTTTAGTCTGATAAGGAGCTTGGGTACTTTCAGAACCAAGTAGTAATGCGTGACTATATGCAGCTAATCCTGCACTCCAGGTCGTTTTCTTTATGGCTGTTGTGCTATATCTCCTAGTGGCCTGCTCATGGCCTATGGGAGATTTTTGTCTGCAAATGGTCAAACTCACTCTTAAAGCATTTGTCACTGATCCTGGACAAAAGAAGCTCATTGAATCTATCCCTACCAATATACAAACTGCTAGGAAACTCTTCAAATCGAATGTTATGATCAGCAGAACTTCGTTTCCATATATGGATGGTGACATCATTTTTGATCCGAACTCCTTTATTTATCCTTCTGACGATCCTATATTCAACCCTTACTTCCCAGCATAATCCGAGTTCTATATTTGACAGACTATTTCCGGATATGTAGTATGTTGCCACATTTCCTCGTCTTCTTGCTGTAGTGCTTGCCAGTATCCCTAGCACTCTCCCGAACCTTAGTGTAATCCTACCTTCACCTTAGACCCAGTGACCATCTATAGTTGGTAGTATTACTTTTGTATATAAAGCTGATGTAGTAGTAGGTATAACTCCCAAGTTATATACTAGTTTATATTGTGCATAAACCTCTTGCGTGATAACTAGTTGAGCTCTTATCAGTCGCTCTCTTAAACTCTGCTTGTGTTCACTCATGTATAAGTGTTATACGGTGCACGTTAACCTTTGCACGTTACACCCTGCTCTAGGCTAGACCTTTGTCACTAGAGTGTGTGGTAAGGCCCGCCAATTCCTACGGATAGGCTGGGTAGCAATAACATCGAACCCTGGCATCACCATTTACGCTTCATGCCCCAACTACCACACACTTTATGCCCCTGAAGTTCATGATGGAATTGATATCTATCCTTCATGATGCTCAGTGGTCCACTTCACAGGACAGTCACCTTGCTCAGCATGGCTCTGTAAATTGGGTGTTCAAAAGGGCTTCAGTGTCTGCATTCCAATTTGCCCTTATGCAATGCAGAGTTTTACCCATTTTCTCGCTGGCTTCTACTCATGTCCTGGAATCGAAGCTGCCATCAGATCGACCAATCATTCAGTCAGGGCAGATGAGTCCATTTGTGATATAACCCAAAGTCCTGGTCTTCGAGAGTTCTTGGATTCGAATGGAAATATATTCCTTGATTCTCAAACTAAGATTTGAACCATATGGAGTCTCAGTTACAATGTGTTCAATCCCTTTCATAACAAGGCAGCAGGCAAGTCGGCCTCAGCTGGGGTCCTTGTTATGCTCTGTCTCAGTCTACTGCCCGAGCTTCACTATAAACCAGAGAACATCTATCTTGTTGGTGTTATACCTGGACCTAAACAGCCTGCGGCTGATGGGCTCAACCCCTATCTCAAACCCCTGATTGACACTCTTGCCAGCTGTTATGAAGATGGGACATGGTTTACCTGTACTCACAAGCATCCAGTCAACACTCTCATGAAGCTCTAGTGACAAGTATCAACAATCTCTCTGGAAGCAGGAAGATCTCTGGAGGTGCCTCACATTCCGCTCGACGCTTCTGTTCTTTATGTCATTTGATCAAGAGCAACATCAATAATATCGACCACTCGACTTGGGTACCTGTCACACAGGACATCTATAGAAAAGCAGCAGAAGAATGGTGAGACGCACCTTCAAAATCACAGCAAGCAAAGCTTTACAAGGAGAATGGTATCCATTGGTCTGAGCTTCTTCACCTGAGGTATTGGGATCCCACAAAATACGTGGTGATCGATGGAATGCATAATCTGTTCCTTGGCCTTGTCAAGCATCACTTTTGGGTAATCATTGGAATGGATTGGGACAACACTGAGTATGAAGTCATTGACTTTCATTCAGATGATCCCTTGGAGAAGTCACTGGCCCACAGTCGCAAGGTCCTCCTTGATGACCCCAAGCCATCAAGTCTTCATAAGCTCCCAATTCCCATCCTGCAAGCACTCTGCAAGGAACACAAAGTGGTCATCTGTAGCCCCTGTCCAAAGAAGAAGGAATTCATCACTGCACTACTGGTCTGTTTTCCTCATATGGTTCTCAGTTTCTAACTCACAAGCCTTTGTGTAGGCAACAATACCATCACAAACCAGCTGGTTGGGTGTAGTACATGTCATATCCGAAGAACTTGCAGGACTCAGCCTAGAAGAAGCATTACCCTCAGAACCCTTTCTTTCTTCATCCGATCTTCGCCAAATTCATGATGATATCAAGTCAACAGCTCACCCAAGCTGGAAAACGGAACCACCAGTGAATTTTGGTACACCTTCTCATGGCAAGCTCAAGGCAGATGAATGGCGAGCATCTATTGAGTTTGATCTTCCCATTTCACTGTTGAAGCTCTGGCCAACAAAATCAATGACCAGCCAAGACAGGTTGGTGGCCCTACATAGCACATTCATGTTATCTGTGGTGATCAAGATGGCAACTGCTTCCTCACTCACAACAGAAATCATTGACATGTTTTCGCATGCTATACTCACACTCATTGAATCAATCCAGAAGATAAGACCAGATGTGAATCTTCACCCAATCCACCACAATGCTCTACACCTCGACTTCTTCCTTTGACTATTTGGCCCTTTACATGGTTGGTGGATGTTCCCGATTGAGAGGCTGATTGGTATGCTACAGAAGCTGAATATAAATTATAAGTCAGGTTAGTTTCAAATGCCCCGACCTTGAATCTCTGCTTAATAGCTGTAATTCTCTCAGGGCAACTAGAGAAAACTATGCTCAAGTCATTCTGCGAGGTTTCTCAGCTTGGCACTCTTTTCCAGCAGCTACGGAGTCACAACAGTTCGGCTCTGTTGGATGAAGCCCTAGTAATATTCAACAGTTGCTTTCCACAGCAAAGTGGACTCCTGACAAAGGACAACATAGCAGCTCCTTGGATCACTGGGACACTTGGGCAGGGAAAACTAGTGGATATGAAAGATGACATCTACAATGCATTGAGATCAGTGAACCAATGCCCTTCTCTTAACTGCTTGGTCATGGAATTCAGATGTTGCAGCATGCACGGAAAGGTATTTTCCACATTCTCTGCTTCACAGCATGAAGGACTTGGAGACAGCCACATATTCCACTACTCGGTGGCCCATGGAAAGCTCATCCCTGCTGTGATCAGATCAATCTTTGTTCCTCTCGATATGACAAGTGGTGATTTCTTAATTGTGATTCACAACTATCATGTGGAAGAGCAAAATTCAATCCTTTCACAGTATTCCCAATTTGGTGCTAGTATCTGGTCAGATGAAACAGACAACATGGTTGAGATACTCCATAGTGCATCAGACAGAATTTTTGGCTCATTTTTGCAGCCATGGAGGAAAGGCTTTTCTGTTATGAAAGTTGTGGAACTTGAATGATTTAGCTTCTAATTTTGACTCAATGTATGTCTCGTATTTTCCGGCAGATGACTATGTATGATCTCTCCCTCTCTGTGATGAAATACAAATCCAATTCTATGAGCTGTGGGCTCAGAAAACTCATGGTATCTGTAAGCTTCAGCCTTCAACTTGAAGAGTATGAGTGTGGAGATGTCTGTACCCATCTCCCACTATCATTTATCTTATCTACCCTGATTGTCCGACCTCTGATCCACCACCTCCATGTCTTGACAACCTCTCAAAACTATTTCGGATGCCTCGCAATGTTGGATTACTGTTGCCATGGCCATGCCTCCTCAATCACACACACCAGTTCCTCCACTGTCACTTGATTCATTTTCTCAAAACTCCACCTGTGGGCAGTTTACCTACCATATTCCTTTCCGATCTGGCATGAAAACCATGTGCAATAGTCATGAATTTCATCTCCTGTTGTTTGTTCACCAATCTGTGACTTGAAATAATTCCAATGGTCTGACATTTAACATATGCTTGTTTCCTTTTTTCTTTCCTTCTCTTTTCAAAATTTTATGCCTAGGCCTCATAGGACACATTACAGAGTTCTTTTCAGACCTTCTTGTTAATTCATTCACCAGTCCGTCAATGTTTGATCAAGAAAATTATTTTTTATTCCTCCTTTTAGTTTAGTTTAACTTTCAGCTTTCCCAAAATTTCGTCCATTCATATCTCCACCGTTTCCCTTGCAATTTGGTGTAACTACACGGATGTATGTTGTTTACAAGCAGTTAACTTTACGCTCTCGTATCTGCTCATTTCCCGTCGCTATTTATAAGTCTTTGTGCATGTCTCTCTAACACCCTCTGCTAGTCTCACTTAATCCTTATCATCTCTCGTCATCTCTACCTCTCAATTTCACTTCCTGGATCTTGATTCTGAAGCCCCGTGACTTTCTGACATGATTGCACTCACATTTTATTTCATTCCTTTGACAGGCTGTCTCACCTCCCTTCATGAGAGAAGGTCAGATAGGTGTGATCTGATGAGTAATCACCCATCAGTCTGAGTTTATCAAAACTCTATCAACATCCTGACTTCTACATGTCTTCTCCACATCCTGACTTCTACATGTCTCCTCACATCTCTCATTGTGCTTCATATCTCACTGGCATGCTTTTATCCTCTCCGACCAAAAATATTTTGCATTGGATCTTTCTCACAGAATTCTGTAATCAGTGTCACCAAACAATAACAAGGTCATGGATGCTCATTCGAGGGTGCAGCTCATTAACAGAGACCCATTTTACCCACCAAATTGCACCCACAATATAAACCTTCCTGGCCCTGAGGATGTGAATGGACTCCGCTTCCTACTTCTGAGAGGTGGCTTGACAATGGAGAGCTTGCAAAATCCTCATTGGTGGGCTCCACAGTCAGAATACCTGGCTTTTATACCCCATTCCCCTGTCTTCTTTGTAGGTGCTCTTCTTGAAGTGCTTTCATTGGTTCCTCATAAGATGGATTATAAAGAAGGAGAGGGCTACATGATGCCACCATTGCTGCGAAATCAGTGGCTGGTGATTGACAAAATGCTAGCAAAAGCAACAGAGGAAATTGGAAATAAACATTCACTCACATATTACCGGCCTCATCCTCCCCATTTATTCCATTATCACAAAGTACACCCAACGCAAAGAAAGGCAAGAAGTCAGGTCATTGCAGGTCGTGACTAGTTTGCAGTCTGGATTGGGCTCCTTTACTGGATGATTTTGCAGTCTGGATTGGGCTCCTTTACTGGATGATAAGCAGGATAAAAGACCCTGGTCACATCGAAGGCATCACCCCTCCCCTATGGTTCACTCAGATTGTGCAACTCTATTTCTCCCAATCTATCATTGACAGACTTCGACTAGTGCCACTTCTCAGTAAAGAGTGGGTGACAGATCATGTCAGTATCCTGCTTCCATTCCCTGACAGAAACCAACCTCCTGTCAATTGGTTTGTCTCGTGCGGCATCCCTGTGTGGTACTGTTGGGGTCAACATGAGCATGAGGCTCACCAGACTCATCGTGACTTCCCACTCAATGCACCACCTCAGTGGCAAATTCAAGAAGCCACAACTTGGATCACCCAAGAACCCACTCCCTTACCCGAGCCTCAGCCCTTTGAAGATGTAGCTCCAGCAATCAAGCCAACAGCAGAGCTAACACACTGGACTCCTGCCTCTCCTGATCCCAATGCCTCCACTATTCTATATGTCATGTCTGCCCATGATGTCATCATGCAATTTTTCAAAGAACGAGATGCTAATAATCAGAAGAAGTTGGCAAAGGAGATGCTTGTTGAGCGGCAGTGTCAAGAGAGTCACAATTGGTTCCCCCCTATCAGATCAGCTCCTGTATATGTATGGAAGTACAATCCCAATGCACCTGGTTTCATCAGTTGAAGAGAAGTCGATATCGATGACTGTGAACCAACCCTTACCCATTACCATGATCAAGTGAGGATCTATGATCCTTTTGTGAATGAGTGGAACTGCTATGAATCAGAATTATTCGATGATGATCACATTACTCAGGCTGGTGATGGGGAAGGCATAGAATGCTTTCGTGACTCAGAACACCTGCTGGTTCAAAATGTCAAAGCCACATTCACAATGAGTACACCATCTCCGATTTCTTTTCTTGAAACTGTCATTGATGATCCATACAAACTTGATGACACCATGCTGGAGCTGTCATGGCTCCAGTACAGTTTTGTCCCTCCTCTCCCACTACCAGATTGATATCAAGGACCCAGAGGTCAAACAACTGCAGATTGCAGAGCAGCCTTAGCTATCACTGGTATCCCAGTTCTCTCACCCAAAGCAGATGCTATGAAAACCACCATCCCTCAGTTATGCATTGATTTTCTGTGATACTTCTGGAGAACTCCGCCAGTCGAGCCTCCAGTTGACCACTGGGACATTCACCCCTCCAGTTATGCCTCTCTTGCTGGTGTTTCTCGCATCGAAAAAATTCGAATCCTTAAATCCTCCAATAAGGAGAATGTGTACATGTTTGACCTGGGAAACTCATTGATGATGCCTTGGAAGCTTGCTGTTCATTCAGCATCTATTGCCCTTCTCATCTGTCATTTACCCGAATCACTCAGTCCCTTAGAACTAGCCCATTATCTTCTCGAGAAGGGGATACGCTTCAGAACACTTCGTCTTTGAAGTGATCTCTTATCTGCCCATGAGGAGAAACATATACCTGTAGTCCCTCAAATCTACTTCAAAACTGACATATTTGATGCCACAGATTTTGATTTCTACAGAAGAGATGTGTCAGCTCAGCTCAGGCAGCATCATTTTCGTGCTGCCATACTTCATGGTGGTCTGCTCTGGCACATAGCAAAAGATAATGTGAACTTTGATGATGTCTTAGAGGGGCCAACAGCTCAGTATCCACCAAATTGCACAATGTTCTCTGCTTTTGATGATGCTGGTGTTGAATATGTTGATGATGAATTGACAGAGGATGAGAAAAGTCTCCTATGTGGTCTGTATATTCAATTTACAGGTGAGTGAGTGAATTATATGATTTTCCACCTCTTAACCAATCAGTAGGATTTGGAGAGCAGCAGGCAAAGGTTTCCTGGTTCCCACTTCCTGATACTTGGGAAGGTGGTGGTATGTATCACTTAAATTGGACAGCTCACAATGAAGATTGGTACTTCAAATGCTGCACCTCAATAACTAGAGGTGAAACATCTGGAAAGCCTAATAATTTCAAGTACTGGTATGATAGTGTTTGTGGGTTCAAAGATGCAAAGGTTGCTCTTAGTCAGCTTGAAGTGTGGTCAAAAGAAAAGCTTTTCTTGTTTCTTGCTATGTCATAATGTCTGATTCATTATTTTTTCTACTCTTATGTTCACTATCCTCATCTCTACTCTTCCTGACTGACTTGACATTGTTGTATATGCTTTTCTACTAGTTTTATTGTGTTTGCTCTATATGTTTTTCCATAGTTTGACTTTGAATCTATAGGACATACAGGTTTTAGTGAGATTAATGAGCATAATAAGTGTGGACAAGTGTGAGCAGGTATGAATAAGTGTGAACTACACATCTATTCAGATAAAATATATCATAAATGTCAATTGATGAGTCTTACCAAATTGTGTGACTGTATCCCACTAGCATAGCATCTTAGCTATAAGAGCCATGTTCTTACTATTATTATCTTTATATGTGTACTGTTATTATGTAAACATATTATTATTATGTAATCCTAAAAAAGTATATGTACTCACATCAGTTGCTCTCAATACCTGAATATTGACTATGACTCTACTGTTATGACTCTAGGTAGTATACTCTGGATAGGACTCATAGACTATAGTAGACAGTGTCATCTATTTTCTTCTACTCTGTGCTACTCTATGTATTACTTCATGTTACTCTGTACCTTTTACTCTGGACCACTAGTATATAAGTACTTTAGGTAGAACTTGTATCCTTATGCTTTACCAATTGTACTTTTCCCTTGATTGCTTTCAAGCCTTTACCAACTCATCTTGCCAAATAGAACAAAGGCATAAACAAAATCAGTCCTATGAAGAGGACAATTCTGTCAGAAGAAAACAACAATGAGCATTTGCAGCAAGCATAGCTAAGCAACTGACAGACAAAGAATATGTACAGGAGTTATTACAGAGAGAACGAGATAACAAGACTTCAGAAGAATCATTAGCTGAGACAGACAAAGAAGAACCTGAACCTGAATTAGAATATGAAGAAGCAGAAGGAGAATCTGCTCAAAGAATTGAATATTTATCAGCAGCACTAGGATCGCTCAGCATCAGCAGGCAATCAATGTCAGAAAAAACTAGTATGGAAGAATTAAATAGCTTAGAAATGTCTCAGAAACATAAAGGAATAGACACACAGCTCCAGCTAGCACTAGTCACTCAAATTATATAAACTCAGAACAAATCATTTTTACCTGAACTGGGATATTTTAATAAAACAAGGTCAAAATGGAAAGAAAAGTATGATGACATCGAACTATACATTTAGAAACTCCAAACCCAGGAACTTGATGAAGAAGAGGAAAAGCAACCTGATCCCACCACTACAGCAGACTTACTAACTTACATAAAAGAGTACACTCACTTGTTCAATAAAACCAACTTTGACAAACTCTCTGAGCACATTTAATGGGACCATGAAATCAAACTCATGAATGATGCACCCCCAGAACTTCGAGCCAAAATATACCCCATGACACTGAAAGAAGACACAATCCTGATCTGGCCAGATCTGTAATTGATCTTGTTTTTACAGTGCCATCTGTGTCTGTATCCAATCTGCCTAGATTGGATCTTGATAATCGTGGGCCATCAGATCATGTGCCAATCTCCACTTTGCT
Source organism: Leucoagaricus sp. SymC.cos (assembly GCA_001563735.1). Taxonomy (NCBI): domain Eukaryota; kingdom Fungi; phylum Basidiomycota; class Agaricomycetes; order Agaricales; family Agaricaceae; genus Leucoagaricus; species Leucoagaricus sp. SymC.cos. The sequence continues at coordinate 41,330 of KQ961995.1, forward strand.
TCTCTTATCTGAGATTGATATTAGGGTGTCATGCATGGTGATTCTGAGAGAGTCTCCGAAGGAGTCTGGGTTCTTGCTCAATCTCACCACTAGTCTTTGGTCCCTGGATGTGGGGGACCTTTCTTCTTCTGATCAGATCGAGACTGCTGCATCTGCAGTGGCCGAGGTCTTTTCCTCTGCATGGAATGCTCATGTGAAGGAGATTATTGTTACAGGGTGCTCTCAGTCTTGGTGGACTGATGAGTGCTTCACTGCTATTGCCAAGTATTGGGAGTCTCAGGACCCCAGTGATTGGAAGGCATTTCATAGGATGTCCCATCTTGCTAAGCGGCATTTCTTTGATGTGCACATCGAGGAGATTGCTGTTGAGAACCAGAGGCCTTGGGATCTCATGGCCTGGGTGAAGCCCTGCCAGCTCCTGCCATGTGAAGCTATTTCACATTGGGAGGAGTTGTGCCACAATATTGACACCTTGTGAAGGGTGCTTGATCAGACTTACAATGCTACCTCAGGGCAGCCTTGTGATGTCACAGTGTTGGAGGAACTGTCCCCACTTGCGGAGTGGGACTGGGTCCCCTTTTCAGTGTTGGAAGCAAGGGAGGTGCTGTTGGCATGCTCTTCACATTTCTTGCCCGAACTGGACCACATTATGTGGGTCCATTTGAAGGAGCTTCTATCTGATGATGTCATTATTGGGAAGGTCCTGGCTCTGGCTGATACCTGCCTGATGATTGGGTATTGGCTATCTCATTTTAAGGAGTCAGTTTCAGTGATTATTCCTAAGCCTGGCAAATCCTCCTACTCTACACCCAAATCATTTAGGCCAATTGTTCTGCTTAATATGCTTGGGAAGCTTGTTGAGAAGATGCTGTCCAGGCATCTTCAGTTTGATGGTGTCAAATATGGCATTTTTCATTCAAATCAGCTAGGTGGTATTTGACAGCAGTTGACTGAGGATGCTGGTTTATTCCTTACTCACTTGGTTAAGGCTGGGTGGGCTAAGGGACTCAAGATGAGCATTGTGGCCTTCGACATTGCTCAGTTCTTCCCATCTTTGAACCATGAGATGCTCATGGCAATTTTGGTGAGGCAAGGTTTTCTGGCCAATGTGCGTCAGTTCTTTGCCTCTTATCTTGTGAGGAGAAAGACCAAGTATCTTTGGAATTCTTTCTTCTTGGGTTTTTATGATGCAGATGTGGGAGTTGGGCAGGGGTCGGCCCTCTCCCCTGTCCTCTCTGCTATTTATCTTGCACCAGTGCTCAAGATCTTTGACTTGTGGGCATCGCATCTTGAGTGTGATGTTCTTTCCTATGTGGATGATGGTACTCTCATTGCCCAGGCCAGGGAGCTGGCAGACAACCTCATGTGCCTTCGGGGTGCATATGGGTTTATGTTTGATTTGTTTGTGGCATTTGGGCTTGTCCTCAAGCATGACAAGTCTGAGCTCTTCTATTTTTCACATCGGAAGGGGGATGATAATCCACCTATTGACCTGGGCTATGCCCCATATACAGGAGATACCCCTCTCTGTCCCAAGCTGTTTTGGTGGTATTTGGGCTTTTATTTTGACAGGCAGCTCACTTTCTATGAGCATGTCTGCTATTATTCTACCAAAGCTATCTCCACAGTTCATGCTATGGGGATGCTTGGGAATTTGCTCAGGGGTCTGTCCCTGAAGCAAAAGTGGTTGCTTTACAGGTTATGTGTGGTGCCTATTGCCACATACAGCTTTCATCTTTGGTGTCATGAGCTTCACCCTCATAAGGCTCATCTTGCCTCTCTTAACAAGATGCAGCATTGTGCTGTGATCTGGATCATGGGTGCTTTTTGCACCTCTCCTTTGGGTGGGGTTGAGGTGTTGGTGGGCCTCATCCCCATTCACTTGCATCTTAAGAAGTTGAGGTCCTGGGTGGCATACTGGGTCCTTACCTTGTTGCCTATGCACTTCACCAAGCAGTTGCTTGGTATGAGGCAATTTCCTGACACCAATCCCCATCAGTATCATTTTACTAGGCTTGGCCATTCTGTTGAGAAGGTCAGGTCAGTGGTTGTTGACACCCTCCAGTATCATTCCCTTCCTGTCACCTTGAAGACATTTGAGCCTGATGCTTCAGACACTTGCCCTGGTAGACAGCTCTTGGATCACTTTGGCAATCATGTACAGGTTGTTGAATTTGACTCTAAGGAGGAGGATATCAACATCCTGCAGGTTTTGAATGCAGAGCTTGGAAAGGCTACTGCATTGGATGACTGCATTGTGGCAGCCATGGATGCATCTGTGGGATGTGACAGGGTATTCCAGGCAGTTTCAGCCACTTGGGTTTGGGTGGGTGGGGTGCCGGTTTGGCAATCCCACCAGGCTGCTGGCAGAGTGACTGCTCCTGATGCAGAGCTTCATGCCATTCAGATAGGCGTCTTTGCTGCATGTGTACAGGAGGGCACCCACCATGTTGTTTTATTCACTGACCACTCTGCTTTGGCTTGGCAGGTGGTGGACCCTTTGGTCAGCAGCAGGCAGGCTCAGGCTCTGCTTGTCTGCCATTATCTGCAGAAGTGGCTGAGGGAGGATCCCTCCCATATCTTTGTGTTTATACAAGTCCGAGAGTGGCCTTTGCATTATGCAGTCCATTGCTTTGCGACAGACCCATCTTTCAAGGTGCCTGTGGGGGATTTTCCCTTCATGACCCTCAATTATATTTGTATGGCCGAGGCTCAGGCCTGTTGCGATGAGTGGACTAGGCAGTTCACTTTATTGAGCTCCTGTGGGAGAGACTTTTTGCACCTGACTGATGTTAGGGGCAGATGTTTAATGCCCACTTACCTCTCTGGGGGTATGTGGCTTAAGCATCTGCATGATTCACCCACCTGTGCCAGGGTTTACCAGGCAGTTTTGAAGCATGTGCCTATTGGGGAGTTTATATGTCAGTTTAAGCTCTCTGATGATCATTCTTGCCCTTGCAGGTCTGCCTGTGTACAGACTCATGAGCATGTCTTGACTGAGTGTGCTGACTTTGGTCCCTCTCAGCACTTTCCCAAGCTTTGGGATGAGTTGCTTGAGTTTTGCAGGGAGAACCCTAGGATGTTCTCCTTTGCGCACCTCCCTGGAGGATAAGAATGGTGCAGCCACTCTTCAGCAGTTGCTGGGTTTCCTGGGGGCCTTTTGTGGTCCTTGGGGGGTCTGGCATTGGTGGCTGATGGGGGCTGTGCTAGTTGCACCTTAGCGCTCACTGTCCACATTGCACAGAGGCAGAGGCAAGGGTCTGTACCTGCTCTTCATCCACCCCTGGGTGTAGGGAGGGCATATTTTCAGTATAACTGTAGCGTACTATTGTAGTCATTGTGACTGGACTGCTATCGCACACCGGTATATAAATTTATAAGTTTAAAAAAAAAAAAAAAAGACACTGAAAGAAGAAGAAGAGCTTAACATATTTGTTAATAAAAATTTGAAGTCAGAAAGGATATACATTTTGAAATCACAATATGCAGCTCCATGCTTCTTTATTCCCAAGAAGGATGATTCAAAATAATTGGTACAGAACTATCGAAAAATCAACCAGTATATAGTCAAGGATAAAACATCTACTCCCCTTATTAGTGAAGTGGTAGATCAGCTCAAGGATGCTAAAATTTTCAACAAATTTGACATCATCTGGGGATACAATAATGTCTATATCAAAGAAGGGAATAAATGGAAAACAGCCTTCCTAACCAATTGTGGTCTATTCAAACTAACAGTCATATTCTTTGGCCTTTGCAATTCACTTGCCACCTTCTCATGCATGATGACCACCATCTTTCAAGAAATAATTCATGATGGCACCCTGACAAATTATATAGATAACTTCATTATCCCAGCACAATTTGAAGCAGAACTACAAGAAAGAACACTTAGATTTCTGAAGATTGCTGTATGACACAACCTGTACTTTAAATAATCCAAATGTGAATTTAGAGTCTCTAAAGTGCCTATTCTAGGAGTTGAAGTAGGAAATGGAAAGGTTGAGATGGAGCAGCAAAAGATCAAGGCCATAAGGAACTGGAACACTCCTGTCAATGTCAAAGGGATAGAGAGTTTCCTAGGCTTTGTCAACTTCTACAGAAGGTTTATCAAAGGTTTTAGCAACATTGCTGGGCCACTCAACTCACTGAAAGGAAAAACAGAATGGAAATAGGGATATGACAAACAACTAGCATTTGACACCTTGAAACAACACATCACCAAGGAGCCAGTATTAGCCCTTTCTCGACCTGACAACAAATTCCAAGTGGATACTGATGTATCAGGATACATCATAGAGGTTATCTTGTCTCAGAAACAAGACTGTTATGACTCTGGGTAGATTACTCTGAATAGTTCCATAGACTGTAGTTCTTTTATTTCCTACTACTTGGTGTTACTCTGTATTCCCTATTCCTATGTACTCTGTGTTACCTCATTCCCCTAGTATAAGTACCCTAGGTATAGCACTGTATTCTTTACGCTCAGATGTGATGGTACCTCAAACAGCAAGACTACAACTTCATCATCAGACATATCTCTGGCAAAACTAACATGAAAGCCGACATTCTCTCTTGCCATGACAAACCTGATTGGCAGGAAGATGACAAGGAAGTCACCTTCCTAAAGAACTTAATACAGAGGATAAATGTCAGAGATGATACCTCTGTTCCCATCATCCTACTACATGAAGCACATTTCAAGGTTATTATTGGAATGGATATCAAACAACAAATCCAAAACTGCAAAGTCTGAGAAACTGAGGTAATAAAGGGACTCAGTGACCCCTCCAAAGAGTTTAGGGAAAATAACAGATTAGTCCAATATCAAGGAAGAATCTACATACCACCAGGAGATGACCTATAGTCATGAATCATATAAGAATTCCACAATGCCCCAGATGCAGAACATCCAGGCCAACACCAAACACTAGAAGTCTTGACAAGAGATTTTTGGTGGCCTGGCATGAGATGAGATGTGAAGAAGTTTGTAGGAGGTTGCGACATCTGTCAGAGGACACAAATCCATTGAGAACCAAAGGCAGCACCACTACACCCCCTGCCTATTCCAGCATACCCATAGGAAGAAATTTCAGTTGACCTTATTGGGCCCTTACCCCCTTCTGATGGACACGATGCCATTTTAGTTGTGATGGACTGCTTTAGCAAGATGATATGTATCTTACCCACCTCTACATCCCTAACAGCAAGACAACTAGCCATTCTATATCAGGACCATATCTGGAAATTACATGGATTACTAAGGAAGATCATCAGTGATCAAGGACCACAGTTTGCCTTGAAGTTTATGGAAGGTCTATGTAAAGCACTTGGGATCACATAGGCCCTGTCAACAGTATATCATCTCCAAATGGATGGACAGACAGAACAGATCAAAAGAAGTCGAAAACTTCCTATAGAAATACATCAGCTATAAACAGAATGATTGGACATCATGGCTCACTGCAGCAGAATTCTACTACAATGACAAGCGACACTCATCAATATATCATTCCCTGTTTTACTTGAACTATGGGAGACATCCATGGAAGGGGATCACTGTGACATCTTCGCTAGCACCAGTGGTGGAAGAGTTTGTCACCAATCTTAGCATGGCACAGGAGATTGCCATAAATAGCATAGAACAAAACCGGAAGAATATGGTGGTCACATATGATAAAAGACAGAGAGAGACCCGAAACTACCAAGTAGGAGACAGTGTACGGTTGGAGGCATCCAACATCATGACAAATCACCTGAGCAAGAAGCTGGATTATTGGAGATATAGGCCTTTCCCAGTTTCAGAAGTAGTTGGGAGTGGAGCATATTGACTCAAGCTACTACCTCAATGGGTTATCCATGATGAAGCAACTGATGTGAGTACATATACTTTCAGGATTACATAATAGTAATGGTATGTTTATATAACAATGACAAATACATAGAGATAATTATAGTAAGAGCATGGCTCTTACACACATGGTCACCAACTTCAATGTCATCACATGCTTTTATTAGATCATTCAGGGCTCACTTCTTTCTTAATGAATCTGTGAGATGTAGATGCAGATTCTGCTTTGAGACTCACAAGCACATCCTAATAGATTGCTCACTATATCTACTCTATTCTAGAGCTCCACACAATATAGAGTCTCTAAATCTCAGATATTTTTCTACTCATCTCTTTTGCAGTTTGTAGATAACATACATAACACTACTCCCCTCCCTCTTCATGTTCACTCTTGAACCTGTTTATACTTTGTGGGTAGAATACACACCATTGATCCCACTCTCTTTTCTTCTCTCTTATTTAGTCTTAACTATTCTAACTGTGTTAGATAGTTGAGCTGTGGACTGTAGAATCCCTTCTTGACCTTCAACCACCACCTTCCCTTTTGGGAAGTGGTCTGGGTAGGTTACTCCAAGCTCTGCTCAATGCCTTCAGGCCTTTCTGTCGATGGGGGTTGACCCCTTGGCAGCATTTTACAATGACCTTTGGGTCATTGTCCCTCTTTTCTTCTGACCTCTAGAGCTGGCTGATCTCTGTGGTGGCATCGCTTCAGTGGTGTCATCCTGATTCCCTTTGGAGTTCCTTATGGCCACTGGCTGGTCCTTAGATCCTGGTAGCCCCATCTATACAATGGTAACACTGCTGGGATAGTAGTTTTATCATCTCCTCTCTCGTGGCTGGTCCTTTGATCCTGCAAGCCTTCTGGTGCTTGTTTTGACTTTCACCAACTTCCTCAAGACGACTCCTATTGCCCTGATTTTGGGATTCTACAGGCCTCCTAGATTTTGTCAACCCCTCTTCCACCACCAGTGCCTGTCTTGCCAGTGGCCTTACATTTGCTTTGTCCCCATTCCACATGTACCATATGCTCAAACACCAAATTAGCTGAATACACATGACTACCATGCTTTACTGCACAGTGACATCATCTGCTGTGCTTCAACTCTTCATCCGTGCTGTGCCGTCATCCGTAGTACTCAATATGCAGCCACTTGAGCAAATTCTGCCATTTGGTCTGCACAAATTTAACTTCTTCTACCCTCTGTGCTCTGGCACCACTCTTCATGCCTTGTGCATTCATATTCGCCCCTTCAGGCTTGCTTTTGCAGTATCTCCTCCATCCTGCTCATACTCCCTCTTCACATTGACTGTGAGAAGCTCTCTCACTGGCAATGGTTCATAGTTGCCCCTTTGGGCTGCCCATTGGCCACCCCCCACCCCATTTTCTCCATCTTGGAAATCTCAGACATCTTGTATCAGACTTTGGACATCATTTTCTTTACTCTTTTTCTCTCAGTCCTCCTTTTATTTAAGAAAACTGTGAACTATCAAACGGACTTTTGCTGTAATCTCAGTACGAGGTTGGGGACTTGGAATATCCCCTTCCTCATGACAACTGTCTCTTAACTGAAGTTGGGGCCTGGGAAACCCCTTCTTCATGATAATTGTCTTATGCTTTGATAGTGTGTTCATATAGGCATTCAACAATGCTCACATCGGTCTTCAGACCTCAAACGAGTGCTCTTAGTTGAGTTACTCACTTTCTTTTTTGGTTTTATTTCTTTTCTTTGGACTGCTGATATGGACGGCTTGTTAAAATTTTTATCTACCTAGCTGTACTGTTGCATAGCTTCTTGTCCTAGTATAGCTTCATCTTCCTCCATTATTTAGGCTTCAGTGACCTGTTTTTTTTGTGTTTGATATTTCCAATAATTATTCCTAGCTAGTCTTGTATTAGTTAAAAAAAAGAATGATTGACCTCACACAATATCACCAATGTCCTTAAACCCATATGTCAACATAGCATTAAAGAGTATAATAGCAGAGTCTAAGAGCATAATGCAAATAAAAGAGTCCATAATATAATTACAAACATAAATGTAGAATGTCACTATTGGCATACATGCTAATAATACAAAGTCCATAGACACATAGAGCATTTACTTAATTCAACATTCAGATGTTTGTAAATGTTAAAATGCTCAATTATGAAATATTTGTTGATTAGATTTTATTTGACAGATCATCAATCAGAAACACAAGTATGAAAGACCTTTCACACTTGTCATGTCAGCTTAAATAAATACAAATAATTTTGATTAAGCACAGAGTTAAACATTCAGGCAGTGCATACAATTCTAAGGTAATCTCCAGGCTTGTGCAGAAGCTGCTGGATATCTCCACCATCAAGATAATCAGATGAATACTTCAAGAAAGGGTGATATCCCTTAGGTGAGATAATTTGTGTTTTTAGGTTAGAAGCCAATTCATTTCAAATGGTGAGTCAAATACACACCTCGAATAATTTCTTTAGCTGTTGTTGCAGGCACAAGAGATCAAGATTACCATTTCCATCTAGCTCAAGTTCCATATGTTTGACAGATGCCCATGCTTTAGGTGAGTCAAATATCTGAATTTTGACTGTTGCATGATTATCTTGTGTGCTTGAATGAATGAATGAGGAAATGCAATGAAGGAACAAGAAATGGCTCATACCTGCAACACTCAGTTTCTCCTGTCTTTATCTCTATATCTCTGACATCCAGTCCAAGTCTCTCTGCTTGAATGCTTGAATCCAAGTCCATACATGCCATTTTGACAGTACAATTCTCTTCCAGGCAGATCTCTATGTCTCCTTTGACTGGCAACTCTTCACTATCAACTTCCATTTGTGCAGCTACAGCACTCCCATTCATGGCCTGATCCACAGCCCAGTTATCAGCACTCCTGCCTATGACCTGAACATTCACAGTTTCAAAGTTAATGGTAGACTCTTCCTTGAGCTTGAGAGCACTGTGTCTTTGTTTTCTGTACTATAAAATGGAATATCATGCTCAACTAACAAGCAGGTACTTTAGTATTAAGTCTGAGTAAGTACCTGTTCAAGTGCCTTTATATAGTCTCACTTGACAAATGCATTGTTCTTTTTTTTCCCAGTTGGATTAACAGCAAGTCTTTGCTGATCACAGAGCTTCTGGAGAGCTGGCTTAGGTAAATTTATAAGTGAAGGTATCTTGCCTTTGTCAAGTTTGTGTCCAGCATGCTCTGAGTTGCGTTTACTGCTGCAAGTTTGTTGAGATGGCAACATAGTCAGAATACTACTGCCATTCACACATTCAAAAGAACTTTATGCATTCTCCATGCAGGCCACATTTTATGTTTAATTCATATATGGTGCAGTGCATATAGGCTATTAATTCCCAGTCTCAAAGTTTGAGAAACAAAAGATAACTGTATCGAGAAGTGGTAGTTACTTGACCACTGATTTCTTCTTTATTTTCTTCAACTCAGACTTAATAATGAATCTGGTTACCCAATTGTTTTCAAACTGGGAGAGAATTGGATGGCTATCAGCAGCCTGTGTATCATATTAACATTTGGGAATAGAGAATATGACAGCAGCACATACTTTTGTACAAATATAGACAATGTTTGATTCATCTTGCCTGTCAAATGATATTGCTCCACTCAATTTTGTGGAAACAAGGGACCAAATAGTCTCCTATAATAATATGAACCAAATAGGAATTGATGGAAGTGACTCTCAACTGACTATGATCTTTTTGTACATTTCCTCATTGATGCCAAGGTCATGACGAGCAGCAGCATTCCAGGTTATTTTTGAAGGCTGCTTGACAATGCTGGATGTTGTGGGATCATTAGAACCAGGGTGTTTGTTCTGGAATGTCTGTCTGAGTGTGGTACATAGAGGCATCATGCTGTGATCCAGAGAGAATCTGCATTGGAGGCTGATGGGGGGGAATCTATGTCGAATACAAGTTTCCTTCAAGCTATGGGCTGGGGACATTGTAGTGGGGAAAGGCAACGAGACCAAGCTGGAATTAAAAGCCAGCTGTGACAATTGTTGACTCAAATTAATGCAGGAAATGAATCCTTGAGGGGCACACTCAATTAAGTCGAACAAAAGCACTCACTCTAATGAAAAGACAAAATGCTTTGAGAGAATTATCTGACACTGCACATCATGGTACCATCATCCTGTCGCTTGCATATTTCGAGTTGCCTTGACTCCAGTGAAGCCAAACAGTACTTACAATAACTTGTTATTATGCGTCCCAACAAATATTGACAAGGTGGAATATACAATGATTAATTTGCCCAGGGTTTAAATCACATCCTGAGCTTCACTTGAGAGTAAACATCTCATCACCAACCCACCCACATCACAATACATAGTTCACTCACAACCCTATCCCATTCACCCTCATAATGATGCTGAATATGATGAAGATAGCCCTGGATGCAATCTTCCCATGCTACAGCCATAAACAAAAAGCAGAAACAGACCTTGGTTACCATTGCATCAAAAGATTGAACTTGGTAAGCATCTGTTGGGATTCTGAAATCAGAGACTGGAGATCTTCATTAGGTCGAACAAAACCAGACCCCTGTGAAGCCATTCGAAATGGCCAGTGTCATAAACCTTGCTGTACGTCATTGGCAACAGTTTTCTGTCTCAAATCAAAATTAATGGATTTGGTTAGATGGGAAACAACCATTTTATCACATTATTGGTTAACATGACCACAGCAACTAAAGCCCCTGTTAGTCCCTGAGTGTAGATTACACAGAAGCCAAAACTGACCTCATTGCCTTACAGATCCAGTCACTCCAACATCTCCCTGATGAGCTCTTGCTCAAAATCTTGTCTGAAATGGATGATCAGACATTGATCAGTCTGATGCACAGCAGCAAGAGATTTACAGGATGTGGAAGGGAGTTGTACATGCAAAGGCTTGAAAGGATGAACGTCCTAGTCCATGATCACATCAATCATGTTCCCAAAATCTCCTTGACATGCAACCTCAATGATGCTGATATGAGGTTCCTCTGTTACTTTCTGTGTCTTCCTAAAGTTGCCATCAAACTCAATGCTTGGACCTTGCTTTTCAGAAACCAGAATGTTTGCAAAGTCATTCACAACATACTCGATATTAGTTGACTGTGTGTCAAAATCCACATGGACAAACTCGACCTGATGGAGGAAAGTCAATATCTCCCAGCTTTTGAGAACCTTTGGAATGCAGCCATCAACAAGACGATCACTAAGGTTCAGCTGCAGCTGAGCCCACTCACCCCTCCCAATTGACCAACCCTTACTCCTCATTCTCCTGAATCGATCATCACATCATACAAGGCCTTTGGTGATGGCCAACCCCTCAAGGCTGAATGCATGGAAGTCAACACAGTCTTCACAAATCATAATTGAGCAATTGTGCATGCTATTGTACTGCTCTTACGAAGTCGATTCACAAAGAGTTTGTGGATTGAGTTTGCACCTTACCACAAGTTGTTTGGATGGCCTAAGGTTCAATTCGATTCACTGGAAAGTCTGTACATCTTCAGCAAGAACCACATCAACATCCCTTCTGCATTTCTCAAGCATTATTCCACTCTACATTCAATCAGCTCTCTCTCTCCATTTCTACGATCAGGTCCCAGGCCAAGTCCTACATGAAATCACCAACCAGCAAACATTATCCCTCCTGAACTCAGTATTCTATCAATGTCTCCACACTTCAAATGGGAGGTATGCATGGGAAATGTGGGTTTGATGAGTCTCAGCATCACTGCCCAAGAGCCTCTGGATCTTGACAATTGGTTGTCAGGGGATGGAGGCAATTCAGTGACTTTCTGCAAAAAGGTTAAGTCATTAACCAAGGTACTTGGGGCTATCCATCCAACACAGCTGCTTGAGGCAGTTGTCCAGTTCAAGTTTCCTGATGGCCTCACAGAGCATTGCTGCATGGCTGGTCAGGAATGGACTTGCACATGTTCACTACAGATGGACGGGATAAATCAACTATGAAGGGTGGCCTTTCAGGTCAATTACCTGATGGTACTAGTTCAGGTGAGCTATCTAGTCGAGATCTGCATACACATGCTTACACATGATTCAAAGAATTATTTGAAGCATTTGATCGCAGACTTTCCTTCCCTCCAGACACTGGAAATATCTGCAATTAGGTGTGAGACTTCCTTCGATGAAGAACAAGAGTTCATATGTGGATTAAAGGAGATTTTAGCTCAGATAGAGACAGTAGAAACAGAGAAACAAACATGGAGATTGGATGGTATGACACCATATGTTCTTCCAGAATCAATTAGGGTAGCAGTCAACTGATTTGTAAAATAATACACACCGGTTTTGTAAACATCATCATTGTTAGTTCACTCAGTTAGAAGCAGTGTGAGGAGATCCATAACACTAAGCTACCATTGATATAGTGTTTGGTAAACCGACGCGCTGTGGAAGACATGGTTTAGTGACACTGACACTTAGGGGCTGAAGTGATATCATTGTACCACATGACTGATACAACACGTTGACTCTGTCGCGGCTCGTGAACCTCGATGAGCCCAAATGTGTCATTTGCCATGATGCCAGAATCCCTCATGGTGGCATCCTTTCATAGAGATATTGCAAAATATGCAGACAGATGAGGAAAGACATCTCATTTGCTGCCAGAACACACCAGTGAACACAGTGGGTAGGATCCTTATTTATTTCCATCAACCTCCTCATGATCACTTTGAATAGGTCACTGGAAATTTCATACAGAGTGCTGTGTGAGGCCGACAGGTGAACGGCAGACTATTTCACTTCATCCTTGTACTCCATCAGATCCTGTCTTTCAGCAACTCCCCATTCCACAAGGTAGTAAGAAAACAGCAACCTGCACTACTTGTCATGAAAATACCCTATCAGAAGGTGAAGCTGATGGCATAATTTTGGGGAATCATACTGTTCTTGTGAGCTGAGGCATAGTCATCATGTTTAATATCTGAGAAGGAAAATAATTAGGCAAACCAACCTGAATTGCAACAGAAATCAGCAGGAGATATAGTAAACGGATTAAATATATGAGGCAAGTTGCACATTGCATCGAGAGGGAAGGAGCTTATTGTTACTATCAGCAATGTGGGTTGTCTATCTTTCACATATCATACCTGCTTACTTGAATACTTTCTAGTTTGTTATTTGTGTTTGCTTTGGTCTAGAAGCTCATTGCCTTTGGATTCCAACTGGCATGTAGAACAATATAACGTCAGCACCAACTGTTAAACAAGGGGAGAAAAGCAAGACATTCAGGATACCTAAGGAGCACTGGCAAGGAGGATCAAATGTTACTCCTCTAGTCTCGATTCAAGCAGCCTTCATTAGACCGGACTGGACGTTGATCTTTTGCGACCACAACGTCCTGATTTCTTTTTATATCATGGCAATGAGGCAGCCGATTTCTCCTGGGGACCTTCAACCTGAAAGTTCTGTAAGTACCCATCCTTTGAGAAGCAGAAAATAATTCACTAACAGCCAGCACCGTGCAAACTAGCTCTGGAAATATTTGTGGAGCTCTAGTCATGGTCCCTCTTCATACTTGGAACAGGCAGCATTCGAGACAGGACTGGAATGCTGGTGCAAACTACAGCAGAAGGAACAGTTGAAAAAACCAATCTGGTTAGAGGTCAAGGACAACCAGGTTGTGTTCAATGGATATGGTGCACAGGAGTCCTGTGATATGCTGGTTTTAGCTTTCATTTACCCGCTCATGCCCTCCTATCTTATATGTGTTGATGATGTTCTCTGGAATTGTTTTCAGTCTGCCATCATTGGCTATCAACATGAGCACATTATGCTTGTGACACAAACCAACAGCAATCTTCCCTCTGTATCAGGAGATCACCCATTTCAGTGGAACCATCATGGTCACAAGGTATTTCTGGGGATGGTTTCAACATATCGAAGGTCAAGCATGCACATTGACCAGACCTTCTTGGAAACAATGCAGAGCCTTGGTCTCGATAATCCAGAGGTGACTATCATGGATGACGGTCATGCTGAAGGTGGGGTCAACATAATGCATTTGATAAAAGATATACTAATCAGGATTCAGTGATTCCGTGAAAATCAATGTACAAGGATGGTAATTTACCAAGGTCCCCCAATTCTATTTGTCCAGGATGCAAAAGAGCAACCCTCCCTATCTATGAAATTGTGTTGCCTCCTACACCTGGATCGAATGCCAAATCCACTCATGTGTATATGCCCTTCATTGCACAAGCTGGCCTTGACTGGGAATGGAAAGGAACAGTGCATGTCAAAATTCTGGAACATTGAGATTGACTTCTAATACACCTACCATCAGCAGGAGTTCATAGAGGTTGAGCTCGATGTTAGTCATGTTGTCAACAAGACTACATTAGGCCCATACAGCTTTGATGTCTTTGTATCAGCTGCAAAGAAGCCAGATGCTGTTGTTGGGCATCACAAATCCAAGACTGTGGGCCATGGCATTACAAAGCATCGCCTTGCAGCAGAAATCAAGAAAATGACAAACCCACCATCGAAGAAGCTGCAACTGAACCTTCTTGTAAACAAGAGATCAGATGCAGACATTGAGGAGCAATGTTCAGATGACACAAAGCACCTCAAGGGTGGGAAAGTACTACAACATGCAACTGGGAAACAGTAAATTAGAGTATATCAATAGATCCTGTAATTCGGAGATACCAAGACTGGAAACTAGTTACCTCTAGAGTAGGTTGACCAAGGCAGGGTGAGAGCCAAGTGGGATGAGGTTGTATTGCCAGACAAGGGGGCCTTGTACATTGTGAGGAAGATCCATGACAGTGCATGTTGGCATGGGGAGTAGTGGCACCAGTGAACCAGCACACTGCCATCAGAACAAGGCAAAGAACAAGTGAACGAGGTGAGGTAGAAGGTGGAGGAATGAGTGGGTGTCACACTGAGTCATGGATAATGAGTGGTCACTCACCTGGACTGATCTGCACAACCCCACTTTCTGTGTCAGCCCCTCTACTGCCACAATTTTTGCTGGAGTCAATTTGCACCAGTCTGTACAGCACTGGAAAATGTTTCTTCAACATCAAATGGGGCTAGATGGCGAGGAGTTGAGTGAGTGGCTTGTCACAGAATGTGACAGAGCCATCAATCAACTCTGAGCAGGTGATGAAATCTAGGACACCACTCACATGGGAGCTGAGCAGGTGATGAAAGTGACTGATATTGGCCTTGACCCGCTGTTATGGTGAATTTTCATTTAAACATGAAACACATCATAAAGCC
>KQ961997.1:45888-64450 GCA_001563735.1 Leucoagaricus sp. SymC.cos
CCACCAGCTATGAAATATGAAACATTGATGACTTTAAGATAAGACCACAAGCAGGGAAGAGCAGCCTCAACTTCACTCTTAGCAAGAGAGAGAAGACACAAGATACCAGCCTTCACCAGGTCTATCTTAGCTTGGGAGGCAACATGAGTAGCCAGGAGGGAAATTTCCCCATAGGTGAAGTAGCAAGAGTTGACCTTAAGGTTGCTCTTACCAAGAGAGCAATTAGCAGCCCCAATGATAGCTGGAAACTGCAAAGAGGAGGGGAGGGGGTCAAGCTTGATGAGAACCTGCCAGCAAGAAGGACCAGAGACAGTAGACTTAATCTTCTACTTCAAGGCAGCAGGCAGAACAGAGGCCTAATGTATTGCAATAATGTGATCAGAAGAAAGATCAGACACAGTTTTGGCCAAATTGATCAAAGCTGTGACATCTCAAACAGTGTCCATGTAACTACACTTGATACTGGAAGGTGGAGGTGGGTGCTTGGGAAACTGAGCAGGCTGAGGGGGAGGAGCAGGCTTGGGAGCCTGGGGGCAGACAGTGGCCTTAGAGAGACATGCATTAGGTGGAGCAAAAGATGCCAGGACTGCTGAGTCAGCAGATCCACAAGTCAAAAGAGGGGCTGGGAGGTCCCAGAGAAGCATACCATACAGTGACAAAATAAATGTCAGAGTATCAGAAGTAGTGTCAAAGGGTAGAGTATGCCACCCCAAAGAAATAATGTGTCCTATAGAGCACAGGCCAAGTATATGTGATCACAACCTTCCACCCAGGTCTTTCCAGACCAGTGCACAAGAGCACAATTGATAGAGGAAACATGGTCCAGCAACTCACTGGACAAGCTAGGATTGGGGCCAAAGAATTGGACAGCTTTAATCTAGGTAATGAAATCAGCATCTGGAGGGACCTGAGAAAAAAAGACTAGGGCAGCAGGCAAGAGACCAGAGCTGCAGAGATAGGAGTAGCAGGGCAAGATGCAGAAGGCACCTGGTGCTGTGAAGAGAATGGAAGCTCAGCAACAACTGAGCTTCTCTTCTTCTTGCCTTTCTCCTTGTGAAGCATAGGCATAGTGAGATTGGGTAGCCCAGTTGGAAGGGCAGATCTGTGAGGAGTAAAGGGACCTACCATCTCAGCATTGTCTCCCTGTGAAGGGGTAAAGAAAGGGGTCAGACTAGACATCTCACACTCAACACCCTCAACATCCTCATTCCAAGGACAATTGCTCAAATTTCAAATAAAGTGAGAATTATCACCTATAATAAGTAGCTAAGTGCTGCCAAGATGATGATGGTACATGGGAAAGAAGGGATTGAAGCCTAATGTAATCACACCTGATGAATCTATAGTGGCCAAGTATCAGGAACCTCACTAGTAATGGTGTAGATTATACCAAAACAACCAGCCCCATATACTGGAGCATGGTTTCAGCTATTGCACAATGCTCTAGATAGTATACTACCCTTGTCCAGCAGTGGATATCAGCTCAGTAATACTCAAATAGCCACATGGAGCTACATCAAAGTGCAACTTATTCTCATTGCTTGCACTCTGTGCAGGAAGAACAAGTTTGCCTGCTTGTACCCTTTTGCACATGAGAATTGGAAATATGATGCTGTTTATCACTCAAAGAAGAAGGCTATGGAGCACATCAAGAATAGCTGAGACTGGTTCATAATGTGGATTTATCTAGTGTATTAGATGAAGAGAAAGATTCCCCAAGCTGCTTTGTTTGTTGAGGGATTGACTCCTACAACCTGGTTTATCTGGCCTGTGTAGGAATCACTGACAGAGCAGGTGATATGGGACCTGGTGTACACTATGCCTTTGCTGCAGAGGACCTGGAAGTGGAATTATGTGGGGGTGTGGCTTCATCATCCTGCTGATATTGATGACCAGCCACATGCTCAGTGGTTTGTAGAGCAAGGTGTGCCAGTCTGGTATAGATGGGGTAGTAGAGAGGTTCAGGACTCCAAGCACAACTTCCATCTGCTTGCTCCTTTGGTAAAAGAGATACAAGTAGCTTCTACATTTATCACTCACACACTGTTGGTGTACATCCCAACCAGAATCTCTTGCTTTGATATATTACATGACAAATTTAAATGTTTCAGTGATAACTCTCAAACCCAGCAACTACTAGGATCTTTGTGTCTGTCTCCAGAGCAAGAGGATACTTCTCTCAACCCATTGTCATCTCATAACAATACACTCTCAGACCCAGTTTATTCTGATCTCTCCTCAAAAGATGTCAACATTTGTAAAGCAGCAATAGCTGTGGCTAAGAACATTTGGGATACTTTTTTGGAGAAGCAAAAGGTCACTTATGAGCAGATGCTGAAAGACAAGACACCAGTCATGAAACATGCCTGAGAGTGTCATAAGCAAAACAAGCCACAAAAGTCAGTGAAGGTCTATCATTGGGAATGGAGTTTTGCTACTCCACCACAATTTGGCAAGGAAAAGCTGATTGAGAGAACATGCTGGATGAGCCTGAGTGCTCAATCAGAATCTATGACTCTTTCTTCAATGAATGGCATTGCACTGACAAGTTTAAGGATGATTGGGTGGCAGACAACATATTCAAAGGCTCTAGATTCTTGACTCCTGTTCCCTCACCTCCACATACACCACTTCCATTGGTATTTTCTAACTAGGCCATGTCTTCATCAACTCTAGAATTCAAGCTCAAATATACTTGAATAGAAGTTGTATGAATATTTTCATAGTTCTTTGGTTTTGTCCCTCCACTTCTGTTGCCATCCAAATTCACTGGTGACACAAATGGTGCTGACAAGAAATTCCTGATTCTGATACTTTGCTTGGACTCTGCCACTGTTTCTGACAAGTTCTTTCTATTGCCTCTTGGCATGATGTGTCAGTCATTCTTGAGAACATCTTCTTTGCAGGATCTAGAATGAAAACACTCTACAGAACTTTGGAACCTTGCAGTGGATAACTGCCACATGCTGGCCTTCTTGAAGTGAGTCAGTGCCATAAGGACAGTAAAGTGTTCTCAAAATCATACTTAGTACATGTTCAATTTCAGAGATTCACATTCAGTGCCTTGGAATCTAGTTATTCCTTCCACTACTGCTGCTTTGTATATTTGCTATCTAAGCAACAATTTGCAAGAAGATAATGTGATCATGGACCTGGCATAGGAGAGGATTTGCTTTTATATAGTACAACACCAGGATAGCTTAGCCAAGGCTCTCTCTGATGCATCCTCTTGTGATATTGTATCCATGCAAACATGCAGTCATGTTCTTGATAAGGAGGACAATGACTTCTATTACTAATAATGTGAGTATCTCATAACCTTAACCAGGAAACATACTGCACTAATGTGTAGTAGTTTCATTCAAAGAATAGCACTGGAACACATTGGGGTTTGGGATATGAAAAGTGGCCTGTATGGTATTCATGATGAGTTCAATCACATGTTTATTGTCAAGGATTCAAACAGAGTAGAATATGTAGATGACAATTTGACAAATGACAAGTTGGATGACTTGTGTGGACTTTACATCACTTTCATGGATAAGTGTGGATTCTTATATTTCTTTTTTTCTTGGCAAACTCAGGCTCTCATAGGTCAAGGAAAACAAACCTCAAAACTGTCCTACTACTCTCTTGTCTCTGTCTTTGAGAGACAAAGGCTAGACATGAGATGGTGGATGAATTACACAGAGTCACTCTGGCAAATGGCAACTAAGGCAGCTTTGAACTCTGCCTATATAGACAAGCTTGCCATTTCAATAAATTTGATCAAGTGGCATGAGAAAGTTTGAGAGTTTGAAAACTCTTTTTTTTTAAGTCACAAATTTATTACACAGTGTGTGGTAGCAGTCTGTGCCCAGACCAAAGCTCAGGATACTGTTACATGATTGGTATCAACAGTAGCTAGAAAAGAATCATACAGATAAAAGAAACCAATCATCTACTATAGTTATAATTCTGTATAGCTCCCCTCTATTGAAACAAACAGGAGCTATGTCAATATTTCAGTTTAAGTGGCACTGTCTGAGTGCTCACCTACCCTTGTGCTCCTCCCCTGCTGTCTTCTGAGAAATTGCACTGTGCACCTTCTAGAGATCAGAGACAGTGATCTTTTGGGCCAACCATCTCTGATCAAACTAGTGATGCCAGTATGGGCATTGTCAGTTGCTCATACTGTGATCCCCTTGACAGTTTACACAGCAGGTAGCATGAGGGCATTGAGCTCTCTCAGGGGTCACAGGCTGGGATAGGTTTGCTAAGGGGTTACTCTGGCAGCAGCTGGCATGAATGTAATGACTGGCCTCAGTATGAGGGCCAGCACACCACAGACAACTAAGTAGAAACTTAAGTAATATCAACTTTGAAATAAGTCATAATAATCAAGATAAAAGAGAGACAAATAGAAAAAATATTGTTTGTTATAACATGGAGAGTCTAGTGGCTGTGGCATAGAGTTCATGGTGATCAGACTACTGTGGGAGTAGCTACTTGGCTATGTATGTGATTTAGTGTTTTGATGTGCTTGGACATATATGGTAACATGGACATATGGTATGGACTGTGCTTTTATATGTCTTGATAGTATTTTCTTTTATTTCTCCTTTTAGTCATGTTTTTAATAATTCACTGTGATATGTTTTCTTTGTGATCAGATACTCATTTCACTACTAGACATTTCCCCTTTCTACTCTTTGACCCTTTGTTTCTCTTAGTATAAATATGCTCCTGTAATTCATAATTCAACATCTAATTACAATCTTCCTTTCATCAAAAGCTATGCTCAAAAGAAATCTTAAATCTTTATCTTGTTACCTTATCTCTACACAGTCTCCTAATCCTTGACCACTATCCCCTTCTAACTTGCAAACCTCCCTCACATTACCTAGCAATAGAGTGTAGGGCCAATTGGTTGCAGGGAGCCTAGCAATAAAGCATAGAGCTCTATGGAGACAGGGGTACAATGCACTCAGAGATTTGCAAGGAAAGTTATATACTGTACTTATATTATTGCTACCTAGTCTATTTGTTAGAATCAGCAGGCCTTACTACACACTCTGCCAACAAGGGTCTGACATAGAGCAGGATGTAATGTGCAAAGGTAGGAGTGCCTTGTACATGAGTGAACACAAGCAGAGTTTAAAGGAGTGACTGATAAGAGCTCAACTAGAGATCACACAAGAGGTTTATGCATGATACTAACTAGTATATAACTTGGGATCATACTACTGTTACATTGAGCTTTATATACTAGTCCTACTGTACCCAGTGGCATTAACTGTGCCACCTATGACTACAATAACAACTATAGAGACAAAAGAGAAAATCTACTAGTGGACTACACTAGAGGAACTGTACCTGGTCCTGTCATGTGCCAGAGGAAAAGGAGAGAAACATACTACATAATAGAAAGTTAGTTGATACTAAGATAGAGCTGATCCATGTCAGAGTTAAATAAGGAGTCATAGAAAGATAAGTATGTCAGAGGGTTGAAAATAAAAGGGACCAGATCAAGAGTGACATTATAGTCCATATATGGGAACAAAGTGCTATCAATCATAACATCCTTAGTATAGCCAGATAAGCCTTTCTTCATTGTCTGGTGCTTTGAACTTGACACATTAAACATGACTGGCCTGTATTGGCTTAACATCTTTCATCAAACATGAGGTTATGTGAAAATACCACATCAAACTTGAACTTGCAGATGTTTATGGACTTGGTCCTCAAGTACTAACTGTCTGGCTCTGACTTAACCCAATGTCTTCACATCAACAATAAAACACTTAATGGCATCATGGCAATAATATCACTGGAGATGACTTATTAAACTCAACTCAACTTCCAACCACCATGTCCAAGCACTATCCCAGTACATCTGCATAGAAGAAACTAATCTGAGTGTCACAGACTTAATTATGTGCAGATGACAAACTAGCATAGGTTTGTCCAATTCAACACCTACCCATCTATCAACAAACCTCATATTTCTGACAAATTTCCATTCAGCTATAGGTTGTCTATGTGAGAAACACAACAGTTGTTAGTAAGTCCACTATTTATCTCCTCTTTTTTTCTTTTTTTTTAATTTTATAAATTGATATACTGGTGTGTGGTAGCAGTCTGGTCACAAATACAAAAGAGTATCTACAATTATCTACAGAGAACCAAGATTCCCCACAGCTCAGCTGAACATGGCAGCCTACACCAAAAGATAACCCCTCCCTACACCCAGAGGTGGACAGAGAAGTAGGTAATATGCCCTTGCCCTCTGCAGCACCACTAGCATCAACAGAGTGCTAAAGCCAAGCTAGCACAGCCCCCATCAGCAGTCAATACCAGATCTCCAGGAGCCAATAGCCCCTGAGAACCCAGCAACTGCCAAAGAGTGGCCATGCTATTGTTACCCTGTAGGGAGGTGTGCAAAAGAGAATGTTCAAGGGTTCTCCTTGCAGAAATCCAACAGCTCCTTCCAACATTTAGGAAAACACCATGGGTCACCAAAGTTAGTGCACTCCATCAAAATATGCTTGTGGGTTTGCTGACACATAAACCCACAAGGGCAAGAGTGATCAGCAGAGAGCTTAAACCAGCATCTAAACTTCCCAATAGACACATGATTAAGAACCACCCAGCACACATGTGCACAGAGCAGGAAATCATACAGATGCTTAAGCCATGTCCTACCAGAGAGGTATGTGGGGGTCATATGCCTGCCCCTCTCATCAGTGAGATGCAAAAAGTCTCTTCCAGAGGAGCTTGTACAAGCAAACTGCCTAGTCCACTCATTGTGACAGGCCTGAGCCTCAGCCATATGAAGATAATTAAGAGTAGTGAAGAGATGAGCCCCTACTAACTCCCAGGCAGCAGGGTCCATAGCATACCTATAGACCATGTGATGCAACAGCCACTCCAAAGAGGAGCAGACCTGTACAAATGCAAAGGTGTGAGGGAGGTCTTCCTCAAGCCACCTAGCAAGATGACAACAGACAAGCAAGGCCTGAGCCTGCCCACTGAGCTGAAGCTGGGTGATCAGTAAACAAAACAACATGACAGATGCCCTCCTGCATGCAAGCTGCAAAGACACCCATCTGAATAGCATGGAACTCTGCATCAGAGGTGGAGACCCTACCAGCAGCCTGGCAGGACTACCTAACAGGCACTCTGCCAGCCCAGACCCAGGCTGCAGATACAGCCTGGTAAGCCCTGTCATGGCCAACTGAAGCATCAGTGGCCACAATGACACAGTCATCAAGTGCCAGAGCCTGACTGAGCTCAGCATTCAAAATACACAGTACATTGATATCTTCCTCTTGAGGGGAGAACTCAGTGAACTGAATACAGTCTGAAAACTGGTCCATAAGCTGCCACCCAGGATGAGCTTCCAGTGCATCAGCATCAAAAGACTCCAGGGTGATGGGTAAACTAAGATATGACAGAGTATCCACAACAGCAGAGCAGACCTTCTCAATAGAGCAGCCCAGCTGGGTAAAATGGTATCAATGGGGTCAACACCTGGAAACTCCCATGTCCCCAGGAAACTATTTATCCCTTCCACCCTCCAACCTTACTATTTAACCTTTACTTGATCACCCTTTCCCAGTCCAATGTATACATACACCCTGAAACCCTCATCCAAATCTGTGATGAATGTTATTTTTGGTACATTTGGTGGACAATGTATCATCTGTAGTGGTCCTGGTATGCACCAAGCAAAAAAGTCTCTTTTGATTGTAGGGAACTGACTGAGTAAATTGACTTGTTTGGCAACAGGCATTTCTGACACATATTATTTTTTACTAAGTGTTTCTCCATCAGAGAACACAAGAGTCTGACTACAGGAGACTACATATTACTGTGCTGAATGCACACAAGTTGAAAAAGACTGAATGGTTGTCCAAAGATCATCAACTTGGGAGCTAGTAGGATGTATTTGTTCTATAAACAATGGTGTCAAGGTAGGTACTATATTCACTGTATACATTCTAGTTGAACTTCTGACTCACGGAATTGACATATATCCAGGCTTCACAACAAGCTAGTCAAAGTTTCCCTACTCCCTAGACTCTAAGTACTCACGGAATAAAACCCATGCCATCAAATATATTGAAAGACTGAATGATTGAATTCCAAGAGTGACTAGTCAGTACCATATCTAAAAGGCTGACAAAACAGGGACACAGTGTAAAGAAATCTGAAATTTGAATGAGTGATCGTTGTAATGTACGCGTAAACTACTTCACGGAAGGGTTTCGGACTAGGAAAAAACCAGTCTCAGGGCCGGGTACTAAGAAAATAAGACAAGAGGATGAGAAAGGATGAGGTACTAAACGACGAACATGTGAATCGCGCGCGTATGGAGGTATGTATAGTGTAATAAAAGATGCAGTAATGCTTGAAGCTTGAACCGAAAAAGAGAGGGAAGAGAACAAGGGTCCAGGAGTAGACGAAAACGGGCATTGTTCAATCAGCAAAGCGATTCCCCCCCTAACTACATACACCACAAGACTGGGGCAAAATGCAAATTGAGTATAGCAATCAAAGCAACAAAACGGGCTCTCAACGGACAAAACACCACTACATACCACCACTCACACTTCCCTCTTCCTACACACCACCCTCACCCGCATCCTCACCCCGAATCACATCCGCCGCCCACTCTTCGCACTCTCAGGTGGAATATACGGACTCACAAGCGGCAAAGACCCCAATTCGCTACTCATCGACATCCCCGAACCCGGCGGGACCAAATACCCATTCTCCCCACTCCTATTCTCATGCTGATCCATCGACAAATGAACAGCAGAATTCATCAACGCAGCGTCAAACGACTGCATTAACCCCTCACCAGCATTCCTCTTCGGTGAAGGAAGTGTAGGTACCGAAGCCGAATGAATCTGCTGTGGTTGTTGTTGAGGTGAAGAAGAGGAAGTATAAGCATTGGCGTTCAAAGGGGGGTGAAGAACCAAAGGATGATTTTCAGGTACAGAAGGAAATGCATCGAACAAATCTGAATCCAGCAATGGCGAATTGAGATTCGATCCTGATGAAGATACCGAGATCCACGATACAGGTCTCACTCCCCCATTGCCACCGCTACTCCCTGCACTAGGAGAAGATCCGATTTCGGTACGTGATCGACGTGGATGATGACGGACATATAAACTCGATGGCGAATCCGGTGAAAGACTGTTGTGACTGTTGTTATGATTATTGTTGGTGCTGATTGAAAATCGAGGTGTAGGTTGAGGTGTAATTGATCGACTTGGATCTGCTGGCATGTCGAATGAGAAGTCGCTTGATTTAGGTGGGAGAGGTGGGAGTGTAGGTGCGGATGGAATATGGGGATAAAGTGATGTTGATCTTGTAGGTGGTTTTGAAACAATATCTTCACTCGATGAATCACCACCGTCACCACTCAGTGGGAGTGTGATATAAGGTAAAGGCGGTAACGCAGGTGGTGGTTCACTACTCAATCGACCTGCAATAGAATCAAACGACGTCCCATTAGCTTCAATGCGAAAACGCGAAATTCAGGAGATCATCCACTCACCACTCGAACTATGCACACTCAACATACTAGCACCACTCTTCGTCCTAGCCCTCTGCCAAATCTTACCCGCAAATGTCGCAGCTCTAGCCATATGCCCACCACCTTCCTTTCCATGTCCAAGTGCCGCATACTGCCCAGTCTTCTTCCCCGACCCAGAACCACTGGACATCGACGAAGAAGTACTCATCTTCGGCCAAGTCTCACCAAACTCCAACGCATTGTCCGGAGGTGTAAGCGTAGCAGCTACAATAGCTGAATCTTCCGAAGACGAGATTTCGGAGGACGTTGAGACGCTGTTCCTCGGATACCCGTGTACGTGACCTTCCTTGGAAGAAGAAGGTGAAGATCGGGACGCCAATCGACGGAAACTGGGGAATCGCGATTTAGGAGATTTGGATGAAGAAGCGATACTTGGAGGTTTACCACCTCCGATCTGACTTTCTGGCGTTTTCAATCTCGTCAATTCACCACCGCCTCCCATTCCTACTCCCTCTCCACCACCATCACCAACACCAAAACCACCAACATCTTGACTCTGCCTCGCCGAATCTAACAAATGCGGAACCGAAGGCGACCTGAACCTCTTACTATAAAACTGCTGCTGTTGCTGTGGAGGAAGAACACCCTCATACATCGAAGCAATAACACCAGCCTCTCTCATTCTCCCACCACCAAAACCAAACCCATTCCTCAACGTATTCCTAATCTTACTCTTCGCCTGTTCCTCTCTTTTCGCTCTCAACTCATTCAACGTCCTCTGATTCTCTTCAAGTTCTTCTCTCGATAACCTTTGTACCTCAATATGTGAGTTATGGTTCCCTGTGTCATCTTCGTCTGTTACGATCACGGGAAGAGGTTTTGATGAAGAGGTGTCGGAGGGTAAAGCACCTGATTCGAGAGTTTGTTCGAGTAAGACTGTACTTTGTAGTAAATCTGTTAAGTCTGTGAATCCTGGACTTGGAGGTACGATCAATGATGTTGCAGAAGGATGATGATGAGGGTGGGGAGAAAAAAAAGAGTGTTGAGTCCATTTGTAAGAGGAATAGCAGAAACGACTCTTCGAACCGGAGTTTGTGGACGTGTCATTGTAGGGACTTCACGTGTTTTATGATGTACGACAGCTTTGAACGTCGTTGTTGCCGGTCGCTGTTGAACTCCTGATGCTCCAGTCAAAATCGTAACAGACCCAGGTTCACCTCTTTCCTCCTCCGCGTCTTCCCGCTCCCGTGTTCGAGCAGTACTATGTGAATCTTCTGTACGTTCATCTTCTTCTTCCTCTTCACTCTCCTCAATGAGTTCCCTCGGCTTTTCAGGAGGAGTATCAGGATAATAAACCAAATCTTCCTTCCTCACATTACCCGAAACTCCAGTAGTAGACGATGGAAGAAACATCGGAACACCACGTCCTGTAGTCGGCGTTACACGTTGAGCAAAAGCAACATGAGACGGACTTGGAGTTGATGTGAATTGGACCATGCTCGTTGGACGACCACGTCCTGTAGTCGGCGTTACACGTTGAGCAAAAGCAACATGAGACGGACTTGGAGTTGATGTGAATTCGACCATGCTCGTTGGACGAATTGGAGCTTCTGGTTCTGGTATGAGAATTGGAGGAGGGACGAAGGATGCTGATGATTGAGATGGTGAGAGATGGGCGTTGAGGAGTTGATTATGATTTCGGTTTTGGGTGGGAGGGGGTGAGGAGAGAGTGAATGCAGATGCGTGTGGAGTTGTTGGTGATGAAGGCATTTGGATTTCATCCTCTACGTCCTTCTCGTCATCATCTCGAACTTGAACTTGGACCTGAGGTATGGAAACCACATTGGTGGAATTGTCATCCTCGTCTTGAACCAATTGAGAAGACGCAGGAGCATCACTCGGTATAGGGGGCGAAACGGGTAACGAGACTCCATCGAGTTCAGGAGCAGGTGGAGGCGATTTCTTGAGTACATGCTCTTTCATCTTTCCTTCCTCCTCATCCTTAACCTGAGTCAACGAAATGACAGGTACAGACTCAACCAACAGGAGTGGTGGCGATCCAGGTGCAATAGCCACCCCAGGCCCAACACCTTCATCATCACTTAAAACCACTTCAGGAGTAAGAGGTTGACTAGAAGACATTTCGGTTGGTGGACTACCGAATCCCACAGCGCGAGGGAGTTTATGCGCAGATGGAACTAGAGATGGAGACGGAGTTGCTGGTGCTAATGATGATGACTGAGGTGGTGACAATGGAGAGGAGGAGGATGAAGGTGGAAGAAGATTAAGTTGAGTTTGCGTGGCTGATGGTGCTTTGTCGGTGTCGGTGTCAGCATTAGCATCCGAGTTAGCGACGGTGTTGTCATGGGTATGGACGTCGGAGGACATCGTGCCATTGGCGGTGTTGGTGGTAATGGTATCGATGGAAGTGGATATTGTGGCTTCAGCGTCAGCTTCAGTAGAAGACTGCGGTGGTAAAGCTGGTTGTGAAGGTGAGGGTGATACGATGGAAGAAGGCGACGAATCATCGTGAGCGATAGTCGCATCCTCCTCCTCTTCGACAGGATGCAAATCCGTCGTAGATTCGGTAGGGATTTGTTGGCTTTGGGAGTCTTCGTGGGCATCGTCGTGTGCACCAGGCACTTTGTCATTTTCGTCTCCCACATTTCCATTCCCCACATCACCAATACGAGATAGTGCTTGGTCCAGCTTAGAAGCATTCTCGACGGACCTAGCAAACTCCAATGCCGAAGCAAAAGTCAACTGTGAAGTGGGCTTCGTCGTCGACAAGGCTGGCGACTCCGGACGCGAGGACTCTGACGGGGAAGTCAACGGTGTACCAGACGCATCACTAGAGAAATCGGGTATCGAGGAAACATTCGACAACGAGAACGACCGTCTTTTCTCTCGTCCTCCAGCCGCACCAGGACCAGAACTAAAAGTCCTTGGTGGAGGGTTATGGCCCAAAGGTGAAACAGCCCTCTGAGGACCACTAACAACCCTCACAGGTTGAGGAATCCTATTCCCATATAGCTCTCCTTTCCTCTTCGGGGCGCCTGGGTCGGGAAGTGGAGGAGCACCTAAACCGAAACTACCTCGAGGAACGGGGACACCGCCTTTCTTTTCGAAACGCGCGATTTTTTCGCGCAGGGCGCTTGCGGAGGCTGGCGCTGAAGATGTTGAGGTTTGGTTAGAGGATGGAGTGGCATTGGGGGAGGGGCTGGAGGGAGAAGAGGATGTTGAGGAGTGAGGAGCGTTGGTTCGTTGTTGGAGAGCTGCAATACGCTCTTTCAGGTTAACGGATGGAGGTTGGATCCGTGAAGAGGACCTGAATAATGTCATGGTCAGAAGTCTTTAGAGGATGCAAGGGACCAAGGGACGTACATTTAATATGGTATGGTATGATATATGTATTTGAAATTCAGAGGGACGACGAGAAAAAGCCTCTGCGACGAGCAACCAGAAACGAGCCTGCGACTCCAGCAGCGTAGTCTCAACACACAGAGAGAGGAGTATTCTGCGAAGAGGAAGGGGTATGTTAGAGGGAGGGAATGAGCATGGAATGCACTGGTCTTTTGGCAGCCGTCACTTTGGCTGTCCCTCGCGAAGGAGCTTATACTTCTTGTGTGGTCTTGTTTGTGTTGCCACCCACCAATTCAGTTCCGGAGCGGCGAAAGATTTCATACAGCCGCGTTTTTCCGTCGGATGATCGATTCTGTTACCCCGTCTGGGGTCGAGGAAGCGTTCGGTTTTGGAGTGAGAAAGATGGATTTTTGATACGTAGTCCAGCAGTCGCGAGTTGGAAGCTTTTCTTTGGGATTTTTTGGGAATAGTTTACCGGCGAGCCCGGTGACTCGGAGCGCTGCGCGTCTATGCATGAGAGTGTAGAGTCTTTACGTTTGCTAGGCTGTTGCCGACAATGTATTGCCCAATGATTAGTGGCCTTCATGCCCGCTATGCATATGTAGTGGAACACCGGTCTCATCACAAAAACATTGATCATTAATCATTGTTCGTTCTGGTAGATCAGTAACAACAAAGAATCTCTGACATTCAAGGGACCGTTTGATGGTACGTATGCAGGGTATTCTGGCGCTAAAACAAGACGGCCACCAGATCTCATATGAAAGCAAGATAGGTTGACAGGGTCAATCTAGTGGCTGGAGGGGCGTCGTCAGCCACTATTACCGGTCGTTGAGGTCGGTAGCAGGTACAGAGAGCAATTCGACTTCCATGTAACAGTAGACATGGAGTTCCCCTTCGACCCCAAGTAAGAAGCGATACAGGTAGCTTCTAGCTTCTGTTTTATCCAGCCTGGCGCCCGAATAGTGAACTTAGGAGCGATGGAGTGATTTCTTATCAAATGTACATTGTATACGTTCTATTTTTGATGCGAGATAACTTGACTTTTTGAAGCGACAGGCAACGATTGAAACGGCGCGGACAAGCCAGTTAGCGCCACATGTACAACAGGCCGATGTAAGAAGACAGGCGTGAGCAAACAGGCTCAATGGTCTGAGGTCTCGTGCCAGTGATTAGACAAGTTCGATAAAGCGGACGTGAGAGTTCTCGAAGCGACAACAGACAAGCTCAGCTTCGACGACAAACTGGCAGGATCCTTCATCTCTGCGGAAATTTCTGGCGTTGAGTAATAGAACAGTCTGGTTGAGCGTGGACGACCCTGGCTTACAGAGATAAATGATGGTATTTGTGTATGTTTACTCGCATAATGTCAAGACGTCAAGTGCTCAAAATTGCAGTCTTTCCGCTCACCGCGCCACACACCGTCCTCCTCCCCTCTCCTTACGCCTAGAGCACCCCTCCACCGTCCTGCGCAGTCTCTGCTGGTATGGGTTTATACTTTTTTCAGCTCTTTAATGACTAATAGTCTTTGAAAGGGATCAAAAACACGATTGAGATGACAAGCCCCCATTCAGGCTACCACCCCAACCAAGGGCCAA
The DNA here is from genome assembly GCA_001563735.1 of Leucoagaricus sp. SymC.cos. Lineage (NCBI taxonomy): Eukaryota > Fungi > Basidiomycota > Agaricomycetes > Agaricales > Agaricaceae > Leucoagaricus > Leucoagaricus sp. SymC.cos. Next base: position 60,379 of record KQ961997.1, read on the forward strand.
CATACTACCAGCCTTCGCCTCCTCCTACCCATGTCTACGGCACACACAGCCCAGGTCCTGGTCACTCGCCAAACCCATACCAATACATACAGTACGCCGGCCATCCACCACCCCACATGAATACACACCACAACAACATGCATCATGGCACTGGACGGATTAATGGCCGCGGCGGTGGTGGGTCCTACGCGAACCGAAATGGAGCTCCCGGACATCATCCACCTATGTATCACCACCAACACCAAAATTTTCACCCAGGTCATCATCCGCCACCACCGCAGCATCAATCTTACCCACACCATCCTTTACTTCATGCACCGCATCCTCAACATCCTCATCCTCAACATCCCGTAAAGTATCCTCATCCTTATACACCTCCGTATTCGTACCCTTCGCCCACGTCTGCGGCTCCTTATTCGCCTTCGTGGCAAGCTCAGCAACAAGTACCGGCATCACCTCTCCCAAAACAACTTTCTATGCCCCCTCCTAGAGGGTTTTCACCTGCATATTATGAACCTCAGCCTCCTCCTGCACCACCTGCACCTCCTTCCCCAGCACCACCTCCAATTTCGCCTCCAGTTGCTGTAGCCCCTGAACCGCCTGCCATAAAAACTGCTGTTACGCTTATACAGCAGGAAGAACAGCACCAGGAATCAGCTACCCCTGTGGTGGAGGCGGTGCTAGAAAACTCGGCTAATCATATAAAGGCTATTGAACAAGTTGAACATTCGACATCTACACCGTCGACAGAAGCTCAAGTTCCGGAATCTTCTTCACCTGTAAATGCATCCGAACTCGCGGCTGAGTTTGAATCTGACTCAACACCTGTACCTGTATCCGCTCCATCCACTTCCATTCCTTCCACCGCCACCACTACCGTTCCTTCCGTTACGACGACCACGACGTATACCATGGGTAGTATCTCACATACACCCTCTTCATCCCTTCTTCTCTCATCCACTCAAGCCACCACCGCCACCAGAACCCACACGCATTCCCGTAAACCATCTTCTATCACTTCTTCTACTTCCACCTCCATCCCATTAGCATTCACCTCCATCGCAATCTGGTCACGACGTCCTGGAGATCCAACAAAAGCACCTGGAATTATCATTTCTCCAAACGCCAAACCTCCAAAAGACATCGTTCAAAAAGCTTTGGATACGCGTACACCTCCAGCATCACCTAAAATCCCTTCAATTGCTAAGAAGATTGTTGTAGCCGATGATGAGTCAGCTACTACTACGTCTTCTGTCTCGGCGGTACAGGTTCCTTCACACGCGCCTGTTGTTGTGCCTCATACCAATAGGGCGTCGCAGATAGAATCGGTTGTTTCGTCCGAGGCTGTTACTGAGGTTACGGAGTCGTCAACTATTCCTGGGTCTCCTACTTCAACGAGTACGTCGCTTTCGGTGAGTGGTGGTACCTCTGTTAAGGATGCTGCTGCCACTATGACTGCGACTGTGACTGCAGTCGAGGCTGAAGATAAACCTCCCGCCGTTGTTGCCGATACGTCCACGTCCACGTCCACCACCACACCCATCGCTTCCACTTCTGCCACTACCACTATCGTCACCACCACAGCTACTTCCTCTTCCACTACCACTACTGCACCTGCGCCTGCACCACCAAAACCAAGTGCAACAAAATCCTGGGCATCCCTCTTCTCATCCGCCTCCTCATCCTCTCCCTCCACCTCCACCTCCGCCACAGCATCCACCTCCGCACCACACCGAGCAGCACTCCCTACCTCCTCCGTAGTTGGAATCTCTATCCCCGCTCCATCATCTTCCACCGCTACACCAACTCCCCCAGTCTCAGTCGCGCCTTCGAAGAAAACTGAGTTGTTGAATTTGTTAACTCTCGGTCCTGGCGCTTCTGCCAGCCATGGTGCGGAAACAAGAGCAGGAGGAGGAGTAGGACAGCAACAGCAGAAGGTGGATAAGATTAAAACGAGAGGATTGATAAATCAAGGAAATATGTGTTTTGCGAATGCGGTGTTGCAAGTTTTGGTTTATTGTTCGCCGTTCCAGAGGTTGTTTATTGAGTTGGCCAAGTTCTTGAATACTCCGAATGGTGGCTCGAGCTCATCTTCCTCTGCTCCCAATCCTACGGGTTCTTCGGCAGCGGCAGCGGCGTCAGCGTCGACGTCAACGGTGGTTAATGGCGTTACTATTACCACACCCTCTCCCAACTCCACCTCGAATACAGGTTTGAACGGAAATCAAGTGAAGAGTCAAACACCATTTATCGATGCTACGATCAAATTCTTAAAAGAGTTCATTGAGGATTCTGAGAATAAGAAGGATAATGGACGGAGGAAGGATAATTTCGTTTCGAGTTCGAGGAATGGGAAGGGTAAAGAACGTGAAGTGTATGTTGATGGGGATGGGGAGGGAAATGAGGGAGAGAAAGATGAATGGTCAGAATCGTTTTTGCCTTCGTATGTTTATGATGCTATGAAGGAGAAGAAGAGGTTTGAGAGTATGCGGGTAAGTTGTGTTACCCCTTTTGTTCATCTTGAAGTTGTACTGATTGATCGACTGGTTTTGTGATTCAGGGAGGTCAACAAGAAGACGCAGAAGAGTTCCTCGGGTTTTACCTCGACACACTTGAGGAAGAATTACTCCACATTCAAAATTCGCTCACCCCTCCTCCTGCACCGCCCTCATCCACGTCGTCATCAGCGCAGAATAAACAATTAACGGCAGTGGAAGAAAAAGAAGAACTTGAACCTCCAGAGGAAGACGGGTGGCTGGAAGTCGGAAAAAAGAACCGGACGATCGTTACGCGAACTGTGAGTACTCCCCTCGGCTTGGCTTGAACATGACAGCTAGTTCGTCTGAACTAAATGATGAAATTCCCGCTTTCAATAGATTAAAGCTGTTGAGAGTCCGATTACGAGAATATTTGGTGGAAAGTTTAAATCTACGCTTAAAGCTCCTGGTCAGAAAGATTCGGTGTTAGTCGAAGATTGGAGATCGTTACGTCTTGATATTCAAGTACGCCTCCACTTCCACTTCTTACCCACTCGCACTCACACTCACACTCACACTCACATCTACATTTGTTTCAGCGCGACACGATCCACACAATTCAAGAAGCTCTAACACACATAATACACCCCCAACCAATTCAAATGACACACCCTTCGCGACCAGGTGTGACTATCGACGCGAGTCAACGTGTGCTTATCGATGCGCTTCCTCCGGTTTTGGTGTTACATGTTAAACGGTTTTGTTATGATACGACTGTGGGTGGGGTTGTGAAGGTTATGAAACAGGTTAGATTTGATCCTGAATTGGAGATTGGTCCTGGTATGTCGTTCTTTCACCTTTTGTGGTGTGGTACTGAGGCTTATACAGATATGATGGGTCCGAGTGGGAAACGACCGCAAACGACGAAATATCGTCTTTTTGGAGGTAAGCACTCCCCTCTCCCTCCTCAAACCAAACCTAACACATTACATTGCATTTACACTCGTTCAGCGATATACCACCACGGTCACTCAGCATCAGGCGGCCACTACACGCTCGACGTTCTACATCCAACCAGGTACCCCGGAGCCAAAGTTCGAGAAGGGTGGGTGAGGATTGACGATGAGCTTGTGAGTGATGTGAAATCGGAGGATGTGTTCAATGCTTGGGAGAATGAGAAAGATGAGATGAGGAATGCGTATTTGTTGTTTTATAGACGGATACGGAATGTTTAATCGGCATGGATGATGGGCTGGGTTTTGTGTTTGATCAGATTTTCGTTCAATATACACTACTTTTTTATCCTTTCTGCGAGCGCATGGAAAAATGTACAGTCCAATGTAAATGATCGACATACTTTCAAGGTAGGTAGGATGCACAAAAGTCTATTAATGCGGCTATCACGAAACCAGATTCAGAATCCCACAAAACACACAGCTTGAGGAAAACGACATTTCTCCAAGAGTTTTTGGAAATACTCCCGTTCCGGTTGTTCTCGCTCCCATCGCATCGATTCCAGCTGCTCCCTTAGTAATCGCTTTCGCACCACTTCCACCTGCAGCTTTCGCTCTAGTTCTGCCTTTTCCCCCTTCCTC
>KQ961998.1:21319-33700 GCA_001563735.1 Leucoagaricus sp. SymC.cos
AAAAAAACCACTTAGTTCTATTCTTGTTTTCTCTCACCGCCTGCTAGTCACTATTTGACCTGTTTCCATGTTTCCAAATCTGTATGCCCTTGAATTGTCTGTATCACTGATATATAATGATCATGAGTTTGACGGATTTATTCAAGTGAACTTTGAATGGGTCCTTTGGAAATCTGCCCGTTGAAATAAGTAGTCTACAGTCCCCAACACCGAACATTTCTGCGGCCGTGAAAGTGAATCAGGAGTAGCATATTTTACGCCACACACGAGGCTCGCTCGCACTCTGACTCTTACACGGATGACTGAGGGAAAATGCATCACTATTGCATAGAGAATGTAATCGATAAAATATAATATATGCGATGTGAATGCCATGTCCGCAAGAGTGCAAGCAAACTAGACAAGTGCTTCCTCCCCCATCGGCTTATCCTCATCCACCCACTCACCCTGTTCTTTAACGTGCTTTAACCAACTCGTCTTCCAAAACCGCTCGAGAAACGGTTGCTCCTCTTCGATCCACTTCACTACTCCTCTCAATCTCGTACGCACCTCCGGATCACCCCAGCTTTCCACACCATCCAATTCGACCAGAAGCTTGTCTAGTGCCTCAATATAAAGCATGGAGACCGGAGTTGGTGGAACTGAATGCGAGTTCTGGTATACTCGCGTCTCCTAGGTTCGCTGTGTCGTCCGGATAGGTAGAAATGACAGGGACGTTTATGACGTCATTGGAAGTTGAGGGTGATGATGGTTTTTGGAATGGAATGGTGGAGGGATAGGTGAAATTTCTCCGAAGAGTCTTGAAATCGGAAGTGAGAGATTTTATGGAGCGTATGGATTGGCGGATGCGGAAGCGACGTTGAAGGACGGAGGCAACTTCAACGGTGCGTGTGGATAGAGGCACAGTCCGTGGAGCCGGTGACCGAGCATGCATCTGCTGTTGCTGCTGCTCAGCGTCTGACATCGGAGAAGTTACGTGGTGCTGTCTCCGTCGTTCCTTTCCTCGTCCACTCTCTTCCTCGTTGCCTCGTCTTCCTCCTGTGTCCATCGCTGCTCTTCCAAAAAACCGGGTCTCTTCTTCCTCCTGCTCTCTCCTCTCTCGCTCCCGTTCCATGAGCATCTGGTTCCAGTGCGCGTTCAGGTACGCGCGCTCGTGAGGACCAAGTTGGTAATCGTCGTCATCATCGTACTCGTCAGGCAGCCGCTGAGCGCGCCTGGAGCATTGTGCAGCAAGAGCACATGCACGATCCAAGCCGACTCGTGTAATCTGCAACCAGTGTGCCAGTGGAAGGATCTACTTGCGGAAGTGTTGTTTCTGAGAGGCGCACCGTGCTTCCCACGATGACTGGATCCAGAATTCTCATCGATCTCATCATTGACAGAGGAAGCGCCAAAATGCACAACGCACATGCCAATAGACGCTCCTGTCTTCCCCTTGCCTTCTACAGCAATGAGTATGTCTCGTTCCAGCACCGTGAGTTCCTTCCCTCGACCAGATCCCCGTCATTGACCGTCAAGCGCTTGAATATAGCCGGCAACACCTGAAATCTTTGTTTCTCATCCCTCAGATACGTCCGAGTCCGTCACGGTCCTTCAAAGCATCAGTTCACATGCGGGCACGGCAGAAACCTATCCCCCGATTCCTAGCATTGACCAAAATTCTCAAGAGCTCGGTGCAGATACCCAGGTTCAATCCCTCCTGGCTCCTCATCCCGCAAACCCGTCCAGCTCCGCCTCTGTACCTCAGAGTACCGAAGTAAAGCAGAACGCAACAGCTCAAGTTCCAACTCTCGGTTCTGATCAAGTTCCTCCTAATGTGGACGTCTCCAAGAGCCAGGGCATTGTTTCGAATGAGGGCGGGACGTCTCAGTCTCAAGCTCCTGGTTCTGATCAGTCTCGGCAGAAACTGGGCCCATGGGAGACTTGTCTTAAGTATGCAAAGGAGCATGTCAACGGGGAGGTTGAAGTGTGGAAAGACGAATTGGACAAGCTCCTCCTTTTTGTACGTTCAATGGTTTTCATACTCCGATCTCGGTACTCAATTCATTGACCATAGGCGACCTTCTTTGCTGGTGTCGTCGGCGCATTTGCACTCGACTCTTATCACAGCGTCAAGCAGGACCCTGCCGAGAGGACCGTGCTGCTCCTCAGGAGCATCTTGGCTCTTCAGCTCAATGCGACTAACCCTCAACCAAACCTACCCCCTGGCCTCGATCCCAGTCTTACTCCAATCACACAGTCTTATTCCAATCACCGCCGCAGATCCCCATGTTCCTATCAATGCCTCAGATAAACGAATCAATATCTACAATTTTCTCAGCCTGATTCTGAGTCTGTCCGTCGTCATGGCTGGGATCTTGTGCCTACAATGGCTCCGCGAGTATAATCAAGACCCGAGTGGAATTCCGGGACCTCGACGTGAGCACTTGGGCATCCGTTACATGCGAAGGGAAGGGATGAAAAAATGGGGTGTTTTCAAAATTCTCAAAACATTACCCCTAATCCTGCTCCTTGCTCTCCTCCTCTTCTTTGCTAGCATTATCGAGCTGTTGCTGCAGGTCGACAAATCGGCTACCATTGTTGCCTCTGTCGCAATTGGAGTCACTTCGTTCTTCATGTGGATCACCACACTACTCCCTACAGTTCAGAGTTTGATGGTTGAATTCTTCCCTAACCTTCGTTTCCCTGAATGCCCTTACAAGTCTCCCCAAGCTTGGATCTTTTTTCAACTCTTCACACCGTCCATATGCTATCTTGCTCGGGCAATATCCAAGCAAATCAAACCGCTCCTGCCACCCATACACTATCTTGTTCAGGCAATATCTGAACAAATCAAGTCACTACTATCGCCTATACGCCGTCTCACTCAAGCAATATCCAAACAACTTGTTGAACCGCTAGTACCGCCTATACGCCATCTTACTCGGGCAATATCCGAACAAATCAAACCGCCGGCGCCTCAAGGAGATACCAATGACAGCCATGATGCTCCCACGGGTAGCAGTCTCCACCTCCGAAACTGGTCGTCATACGATTGGTTAGTGTACTCTCATCACACCCAGCAGTCGCCTGGTGGTATTTACAGCCCAGTGTTTGGACTCCATTGGCTTGGGCGAATGTACCTCCAGGAGAAACAACTCGCAGAGGCTCTCTTTCAATGTATCCGCACACAAGACGAGACCATGCATGCTTCACTCCGCGATGTCCTTGCAGAGAAAGGGGACATACACCGGAAGAAGTCAGCTGACGAGGCATTGAAGTGGTGTGCAACAAAAATTCAATTTGTAAAAGACAAAACCCATGGACTTTCCAAAGAGGATGCTCATGGGTTCAAGGAAGCAAAGGCTCATAAATCGGATGTCGTCGTCTTCCAGACCTTGGCTCACTTGGCTGAGAAAACTGAGCGCGGTCATCCCCCTACCGTGCTTCTCCAACAACGGCTAGACTTGTTCTTCAAAATTAACGAACGACACCCGGAACGAGACATTGACTGTCCATTGGTAAACGACGTAGATCAGAGGGAGCTGATTGATCCAAGTACGCGCTAATATCATGTGCCACGTCGTGTTCCGTTTTAATCTCTCTTTAAATTCTACTAGAGACGGGCCAAAGATTATTAGAATGTATTTTCAAACTCATGCGGACACATCCAAAGGACGTGAACAAAACGCACCTATACGCAGTGCAGCATATTCTGGAGTTGGAATCTGCTGCTACTGGAGCCAATGTCGAAATATTCGAGAGAGCGCAAGAAGAGCTGAAAGGATGGATGGCGTGGCATGGCTGGAGTTCAGATACCAACATGGATCGTCCTCCAAGTGAGTTACAGCTTAAGGCAATCCAGGTGGAGCAGGCAGTAGATTTCTACCGTAGGTTGGTCGCAAATAGAAGCCTGTAGTACACCCTGGGCCTCTTGAAGTTGCTGGCGCAGCCGCATGCAATCGCACAGCACGTGTTTTGCTGCGTTGTTCGCAAACCAAGTGTTTACCGTAGGTTAGATCTTTCCTCAATGACACGATGTTCTTCGTTCTTAAGACATGACTGAACGTGAGGAGCAGTAAAACGGAATTCTGAACCATAGAGAAACATAAGTGGAATACATCGGACATGGTGCAAATACACCATTTGGCTCGGATATCAACTATGACATCATTAGCGCTGTCTCGATTTACTGTTGTCCCCTCTCCTCGTCCTCCTTCGGAGATGTCATCGATTTCATCTGTTCTAGTAGAGGGTCTCAGGTGAAATTCTAAACACTCGGCACAGCGACTCATATCTGGAAGGGTTACATGAGTGTCGCGGCTATCTGGTTATCTTTCATTGTTATTGATCTCCATTTGGTGTTTCGCGAGGGGCGTTCGTCGTTAAGGCGAAGGCCAGTGAGGGTGACATAGATTTTGCTAGCTGTTGGGTGCTTGTTTGGCCCTTTCTAGTACCAGCAGTGCTTCAGCTGTATCCGGATCGGATCGTCATCTTTCACTTCGTCCAGTTTTCCTGGGATAGCTCCCTTGGTCAACTCTTCTTTGAGTGGCACAACCTTCATGAATGAGAAAAATGGGATAGTTTCCCCGGTGATGACCTTTAGAAAAGTTAAGTCTCACAGCCAATTGAACGCTCTGATGATGTGACATCACCTCATAATCTGTGCAGGCATATGACCATATATCGCTCTCCTTGGTTGCTTGGCCTCCGTTGAGTACTTCAACAGTTGTCCAATTCGGCTTGTCAATGGCTGTGCCAGTCCTGCTAGCATTCAAAACTCGCGAGGCGCCAAAATCAATGAGCAACGCCCTTTTCTTAGTCAAAATGTGCACGTTTTTCTAGATCCAATCATGTCAACATAAGGAGCCCGAATAAATTGGAAAGTTTTAATAATGCATTTACCGCTTGTAAATTGCCGTGTATAATGTCTAGCCCATGCAAATAGGCAAGCCCAGAAATGATGTCCAAGATCTAGAGGACGATATGAGAAGGAAACATGAAGTGGAAAACGCACGAGGAGCGACCGCTCCATTAGCGGAAATTTTCTCGAGGTATTTCAAGAGGTCGCCATTTTCCATCCACGACGAGATAAAGCAGACGTTATGCGAGAGAGTCAGATCTCTCGGGAGGAAAACCCCATGAATAAGTAATATGTTATCATGGAGCACCAGGCTTGCAATGTTGGCCTCCTTTGCATGAACCTGCAGGAGCATATTATGAGTACGATGTATGATTTGAATAAATGCAGGCCTTACTTTCAGAAGACTCTCCAGAGACTGTGATGCGCTAACGCTGAATGCAAGTTTGATGTACACATTCTGTCCATTACAGGTCCCTTTACAGATGTGTTTGCCTTCGTCAAAGTATGCTTTGCTCAAGTCACAATCCACGTCTCGAGCAGGAGGGACTGAGGGAACACTAGTGCCAACTAACGCTGAATGCAACAGGTTTGATGCACACATTCTGTCCATTACAGGTCCCTTTACAGATGTGCTTGCCTTCGTCAAAGTATGCTTTGCTAAAGTCACAATCCACGTCTCGAGCAGGAGGGACTGAGGGAACACTAGTGCCTGTCTTACGACTCTGACGAGTGCAATGTCTTTTCTTGTGGCCAGTTCTTGGTAGTCGCTTCGTTCTAGGACCTACCACGGTCAGATATAGGTGGGATCACAGTACTGATTGCAACTAGAATCGCTTACCGCATGAAGAAAGTCAGTCACAGACTGGGCTTTTTTGCCTTGGAGTTTTCCAAATAAGCTTTTCTTTTTTCTGTCGACAAGAAGATTGGATAAGAGTTCGATCGACGCCTGATATGACGGAGCTTGAGGAACGCTCTCAGACTGCGTATTCGTGGTGTTCGCAGCTAGAGCCTGTGTTGAATTTCTGCCTCCCATTATGTAAAAACGACAAGACGCGATTGCGAAATGAAAAATTTGAGCTTAATACCATCTCGAGGTGGCCAGATCTTTTCAATAGGACCAAAGATGCCAGCGCTCGTTGAGAAGTGTACGACACGGCCGATTCTTTCTTCCGGTGTCTAGTCATGGTAGAAAAGAAGCTGTTCGTCACAGGAAGTTATACCTGCTGACATTTGCGCAGTCAGTTGTCGTACATCTATATCAGATTGTGATCCATCAACTAAGCCCAAAAGCCAGTAAGCGCCAAGTCTTGGAGCTTGGGTTCTATCAAAGGTCTTCCCAAGGCGCTTCAGATCAAATATAAGCGTCCATCATTCCCAACGGCCCACCGGTCCATTGAGCCATCTAGAACTTGTACTCATCCTAATGCCTCATGTTAACAAAGATGTTGTCCTCAGAGTCAAGACGAGATGTCTGGTTGGATTGATGGATACGCTTGTCAATGCACAGCGGGGACTGCACTGAGAAGCTAATTACATTGTTATCTAGGCGCACGAGAAGAATATGAGATCATCTCCGTGGTTCTGAGGTGACATGGAGCATTCAACAAAGCGCGTGTGGTTTGACCGAGGTTTGACCCAGTAGCGAGCAAGCACTCAGTTCATCGGACCTCTCCGACGGGTCTATCCGGTTTAGTTCCAATTTGTTTATGGTCTGCGAGTTATATCGGTTCCAAATCAGCCCTCAACGTCAACGTCAAAACCGTGACCTTCCTATTTCAAGATTTCACCCCAGATGTTCATCTGATCCCCCAACCAGTTCACGGCTCACAGACGTTGTAGCCCACAGGATGGATAACTCCCAGCCCTCCCAACAGCAAATACCAGTGGGAAATGAAGCTCAAACTCTTGCATGGATACAGCAACTCGTCTCGCTCATTTATTCTCAGAGCCGCGCACAGGAGGTGGTTGATAAGGCAAAGGACTTTGACATTGAAAAATGCTGTTGGTGGACGCCTTGAACTTGGTATGTTCCTGGACACTTCTCATCCTGGTCTATGACACTTAAAGAAGTCATTTTCAAAAGCCATTCGAGAGAGAAGACGTTCTCCCGAGCAATCATTAATCAGGCCGCTTACGTTTGGTTTGTGCTCATAAAAGTCGCCTCTTCTGCCCATGATTTTGCCCATAGTCGCACTATCGACACAAAGAATATAAAGTCTGCTAGCCAAGTCATCAGCTGGGCCCACTTATCGCATCCAAACGTCTTACCACTATATCCAGCGTTTCTCGAGAACGTGAATCCAGTTTGCCTTGTATCGCCATATGCATCTACCACCAGGATCAATGCTTACGCACAGGATCTCTCTGTGAATGGACGTATGCTTCTGGTATGTACACGCAGTCAAGGCGTTGATGCTATCACAAAGGGCTAGATTTTTCTAGATCATGGATGTTGTAACCGTTTGGCCTATCTACACCAACTGAATATTATCCACAGTAGGCTTGGTCCGGCAAGTTCACTATCTTCATTTTCCTGTTGGCTGCAACTAACCTAATCTACAGGAAACGGTGGTGATATCGGATGACGGACGGGATATGATCACGGATCTTGATGCCGCAGAAGAAGCGCAAGATTATTATTCATATCCAGTCCGATATTCTGCTCCCAAAATACTTCTGGAAGACAGTGTACGATCAACCAAAGCAGTTGATATATGGTCATTTGCGTGTTTCTATTACGAAGTATACCTCTCCAGTTTTTCACTTGAATCCACATACTCAAGCAATGATCCAAGGCCCTTTTTGACCAGGCCCTGTTCTGTCAGTACCTGAGAGTTAGTAGAATCTCAAAAGCCAAAGAAGAGGAGAATGAAGGAGAGGACGCCTGGTTGGATGGAGAGGCTAGTGACGAAGGATACGCACATCATATTGAAGATGCTCCTGGCCCGGGCTTATTTCCCCACAGTAACGACGCCAACAACGCCAACACTGATAACCTGAACAATGACAAGACTGATGAAGGGGACGTTGGTCTATCCGAGAATGCTGACGAGCTCAAGATGCATGAACGCTTGCTTATCTTATTTTATGTAAATCCCTTTTCAAGCAGATTCCCATATTCTACTGTCTATTAGAATGTTATTCTATTTTTTTCGCTACTTATTGTTCCTTTTTTTGGGGTAAATACGGAGTGAATAAACCGGTTGTGCTCCTGATTGCCACTAAATTGCAGGAATATGGGTGGAATAAGGGTGGATCTGAAGTCGACCCTCCTTATTTGGCTGATCGGATCGAATTGATGCTTATTATCACAAATAAGGAAAGGAGACTTTTCCCGATGCATAGCAACAGGGAGGCTACCACTCCAGCCGGATCAATCGGTCGTACCTGGCAGCGATCAAGATGATGAATTTCGGCAATTGATGCTGTGATGCTGGGAATATGAGCCTAACAAAAGTCTCACTGCTTTTCAAGCCCGGAGAAACCTCTCGGGAATCATTGAGAATGATAATCGTCCTCAGAAGAAGCCACTGGTTGGAGCCGAAGTTCTCAGTAGTTCTGTCTTTGATATTGAAGGAGCTGGGCTTATCCTGTCGCAAGTCTTTGATTCGGATTTATCGCCGTCCTCTCAAATTTCATATGAACATTTGCAATCTTCCTTATCTCAACTCGTTCGAAATCGCGTCAGGTTTGTGGCAGAAGCAGTAGAAACGACCTTCAACCGTGAAGACACAAGGACTATGGTTGAACTTTTGGAACAGGTGGCGTGCCATTTTTCCCGGTGACCTCGAATCTGTTCATCGTCTCACGCAGACTCTCGAAGACCGTATTTACACCGATAACAAGCAAAATCGCGTGTTAGCACTGCCTTCAAGGGCCGTATCCTCGACCCTCATTTTCCCTCAACACTACGCACTCGACAACATCGAACATCGTCCCCAAATGCGGACAAAAGGAGAGATGGGAAAAATCTACCGAGGATTTGATCAAATGTTGTGCATCAAAGTAGTAGCTAATGTAGTCCCAATGGCTTTGATAGTATGTTTCTCAGTTTCTCACTCGATCAAATTTACCGTCACGAGTACATCCTGCAGCCATGTATCAAGGAGTGGATTCTTTGGGCACATTTGTTGCATCCGAACATCTTACCATTCTACTGGAATGTTTTTGGAAGAACGCCCTGACAAGTCTCTCGCTATAAGTCTTGTATCTCCTTTCATGGAGAAGGGTAATTTACCCGACTATACGTTTCATGTCGACCTTCAAGCTCGGAAGTGTTTGATTCGTAATCTCTGCCTTATCCTATCTTAAACTAATGCATCTGTGTATAGCTTTCTGATGTTGTCAAGGGTCTCGGTTACTTGCACGGACTTGGAATTGTACACAGCGATCTGAAGGGGGTGCGTGATGCAAGTTCTCGAACATTTTGCTCATTTTCTCATTGATCTGCTTCTGGCAGCAAAATGTTTTGATTTCAGATCAAGGTCACGGCTTAATCACAGACTTTGGATCGTCACATATTATCACAACTACCACCGCCTCACATTCACGTTCTGTGTTTACCCGTCATTTTGCGACACCGGAGAGGCTAGAAGACGGTATATATCCTACTCCGGAGTGGGATATTTGGTCTCTAGGCTGTGTATTCCCTGAGGTATTCGGTTCTTGCTACTCGTTCAGCGCCAATCAACTCACTTGACTCGTACATCCGTCATAAAGGTTCTTTCACGGAAGGAACCATACTATCAGTATTCGTGTGATGACCAGATATTGGTCGTCCTGCCCCAAAAACAGCCACCGCAACGCCCTGTCTCTCCCGCTGACGGCGCCTCTCCCGATGAGGAAGATATTTGGGGTGACCGTGCTGATGACCAAAACTGGAACTCAATCGATGACTATGCCTGAGAGCTGATTGAAGACTGCTGTGCACCCGAGCCTAAGAATCGACCCAAGATTCAAACCATTCAAAAACGTATTCTGAACATAGGAGTTGAAGATACTCGCGCTAAAGCCCTTGTCATTGATGTTTCAAAGCCTAGATCTTAGTCTCGTGTGAATTTCCACCACGTGGGTAAGATACTTCACCGACCACGGGTGAGTCAACTGATCATTTCGTCACTCGCCTCTTGGAAATTTAAGCATAATCTTCAGCTTCCCTTCCAGTTGCCTTCATTGGCCAAGCTCTTTGAATACCGCACAAGGTCTGTGGCAGAGGCAGTAAAAGAGCTCTGTCACGAAGATATCCGTTCTATTGTGGACTTTTTGGACTTGGTGCGTCTTTCAGTTTCATTTACTTACCGCAAGCGATTCTCACGCCGTTTTGTAAAGGCTCTCAGGGACCATATCTCAATTTCCGAGGAACGCACTCGCGCATTGGCACTCCTTTCAAGAATTGCCTCATCTACGCACATTTTTCCTCAGGCCTATGAACTAAAGCCCGTCAGGTATATCCCCAAGCTCATTGCAGAAGGACCATTCGGCGTTGTGTACCAAGGATATGATACGAGTCTATGCATGAAAGTGATGAAGCGTCTGGACCCCGGTGCTATAATGGTGAGTTTTCAAACTTCGCTTGCTACCTTCCCTCCAATGACTATTTGCTCGCAGCTATGGATCAAGGAGTTGATCTTATGGGCGCACTCATCACATCCGAATGTCCTACCGTTTTATGGCGTGTTTACCGATGGCCCTAGCGATTTTTCACGGAAATGCTTAGTATCGCCGTTCATGAAGAATGGAAACCTACACGAAGGTAAGCGATTATTTGCCTTGCAAGTTATTCGAAGAGCTTCATCTATCTTTAGATCTCCAATGTTGTGGATGGTCTTCAATATTTGTATGAGCTGGGCATTGTACATGGCGGTCTGAAGGGCATGCGTACAAGGATACTTTATCCGATTGCTTCTTGCTTGACATGCCGCTGTCCAATAGCAAAATATCGTGATCCCTGATGAAGGTCGCGGGTTGATCATTGACTTTGTTGCTTCGGTCGTTATCACACCTACCGATGTCTTGGGTACTCTTATCCCCACCTCCCTGCCATTTTCAGCGCCAGAAATAGTACTAGGGAATAAGAGACCCTTAAAAGAGTTTGACATTTGGTCACTTGGCTGCCTATTTTACGAGGTATTTCTGTTTCTTTGCTTTCCGAATGGTGTACAAACCCTCACATTCGCACTTATACAGGTTCTCTCGCGACAAGCGCCCTACCATCAATATAAATATGAGGTACAGATAATCGCCGCCCTGTCGCGAAAAGAACCTCCAATGCGGCCTAGAGCCGTCATGGAAGGGGAAGATGAATTTGACGATTGGGACGATGACTTTGACCAGGACTGGGACACCATTGACGACCAAACCTGGAGTTTGATTATGAAGTGCTGCTCTCCGGAGCCTGAAGATCGTCCTGATATTTCGCGTGTGAGAGAGCTAATCGTAGATTTGAAGGTATCGGACGATCGGCCGGCGCCAGAATCCATACCTGATGCCAAGATCCTAAAGCTGGTGTCAGAGCCAAAGATTGATTTGAATCGCGTGGACGAGCTCCTTAATCAAGTTCAAGTGAGTCGGTATCTTCTCTTACAGGGCACTGCCAGCTAATTCATTACTCTTCCAGCGCAAGTTGGATGCCCGTAGAGAAAAATCAGCTTCTAAAGCCGCTTAGTTCTATTCTTGTTGTCTCTCACCACCTGTTAGTCACTAGTTGACCTGTGTCCGTGTTTCCAAATCTGTATGCCCCTCAATTGTCCGTATCACTGATATTTAATGATCATGAGTTTGACGGATTTATTCAAGCGAACTTTGGATGCGTCCCTTTGACATCTTCCCGTTGAGGTAAGTAGTCTACAGTTCCCGGCACTGAACATTTCTGCGGCCATGAAAGTAAATCAGGAGTAGTGTATTTTACGCCACACACGAGGCTCGCTCACGCTCTGACTCTCACATGGATGGCTGAGGAAAAATGCATCATTATTGCGTAGAGAATGTAATCTATAAAATACAATATATGCGATGTGAATACCATGACCATTAAATGCAAGCAAACTAGACAAGTGCTTTTTCCCCCATCGGCACATCGGCATCCATCCACTCACCCTGCTCTTCAATATGTTTTAACCAACTCGCCTTCCAAAACTGCTCAAGAAATGTCTGCTTCTCTTCGATCCGCTTCACTACTCCTCTCCGTCTTGTACGCACCTCCGGATCGTCCCAGCTCTCCGCGCCATCCAATTGACAAGCTTGTCTAGCTCCTCAATATAAGCATGGAGATCGTAGTTGGTGGAATTGAATGCGAGTTTAGGCATGCCCGCGTCTCCTAGGTTTTGGAACGAGATGGTGGAGGGATAGGTGAAATTTCTCCGAAGGGTGTTTAAATCGGCGGTGAGAGATTTTATGGAGCGTATGGATTGGCGGATACGGAAGTGACGTTGAAGGATGGAGGCAGCTTCAACATGATTTTCATTGGGAGAAGGGGTGCGTGTGGATAGAGGCACGGTCCATGGAGCCGGTGACCGAGCATGCATCTGCTGTTGCTGCTG
>KQ961999.1:7518-18990 GCA_001563735.1 Leucoagaricus sp. SymC.cos
ACCAGTTTGATAAGGACTGGTTGTGTTCTTGTTATCAGAAGGTACATTCTTGTCATGCTACTTGCTCTCCTAACTCTAACTGCACTTCTTCTCATGTCTAGCAGCCCTACTGAGATGTTGTCTGGAGTAGTGAGGAATGTTCATATTTTCTCCCAGAATGTTAATAGGAATTATATACATCTGAATATATTACTTGACAATATCAAGGACTCTTTTGATGTTATCTTTGTCCAGGAGCCTCCTCGGAGGACTATCAGACAAATGTTGTTAACAACCTCTGTTGAGGGTGATAACATCATGAGTGCTCCCAAGCACCCTGACTGGCTCTATATGGTAAGGCTGCCTACTAATGAGCATAACCCTTATGTCATGGCATATGTCCATAGGTACCTGGCTTGCCTTCATCCCTCTATGCAGTGGGACATTATTGACCACTGGGACATCTTTGTCCTTTCTCTCTTCACTTTGAAGGGGGCAGTGAATTTCCTTAACATCTACTCTGATGATGCTAATACCACTATCAACCTCCTATCTAGAGAGGTCGACATGCTCCCTGCTTTTGTTTACATGGGCAGTGACTTTAATTATCACTCAGAGGTGTGGGATCCTGCCTGCTCCTCTCATCCATTAGTTGTGCAATGCCTTTTGGAGTTTGCTTCTGATGTCAGCCTTGAGTGGGCCCAATCTTCTAATCCAGGTGTGATGTATGTGCCTCACAATTCTGATTTGGCTGGCTCTGTGATCGATCTTGTTTTCATGGGCCCTTTATCTGTGCAGTCCAATCTTTCTAGATTAGATCTCAATCATTATGGACCTTTGGACCATGTCCCAATCTCCACTCTTGTTTCTATCTCTGAATCTGAGATTAGGATTTCTTGCATGGTAATTCTGAGAGAATCTCTGGAGGAATCTGAGTTTCTGGTTGATCTTGCCACTGGTCTTTGGGCCCTTGATTTTGGGGATCTTTCTTCTTCTGACCAGATCAAAGGGGCTGCCATGGTGGTTGCTGGAGTCTTTTCCTTGGTGTGGAACATGCATGCCAAGGAGGTCATTGTCACTGTGTGCTCTAAGTCCTGGTGGAACAATGAGTGCATACACACTATTGCCAGGTACCGTGAGTCCAAGGACCTGGCCCACTGGAAGTTATTCTACACAGTAGCTTGCCAAGCTAAACAGCATTTCTTTGATGCATGCATTGAGGAAATTGTGACTGAGAGTAAATAGCCCTGGGACCTTATGGCCTGGGTCAAATCCTGCTAGCTCCCACCTTGTGAGGCTATCTTGCATAGGGGGGAGTCATGCCATGACATGGACATTCTCTGGAGGGTACTTGATGAGACATACAATGCTGCTTCCAGGTGGCCATATGATCCTGCTGCCTTGGAAGAGCTGGCCCTGCTGTGGGAGCAGGACTGGGTTCCATTTTTGGGACTAGAAGTGATGGAGGTACTGCATGCATACTCATTATGGTTGTCCCCTGGCCTGGACCATGTTATGTGGGTCCATCTGAGGGAGGTTCTCTTAGATGACATCATCCTGGGGAACTTTCTGAAACTGGCCAATGCCTGCCTTGAGGTTGGGTACTGGCCTTCTCATTTCAAGGAGTTAGTCTCTGTGGTCATATCTAAACTGGGAAAACCCTCCTATTCTACACCCAAGTCATTTAGGCTAATTGTGTTGCTTAATATGATAGAGAAGCTTATCAAGAAGATGCTCTCTGCATGTCTTCAATTCAACAGCATCAATTTTGACATCTTTCATTCTAACTAGCTAGGCAGTATTCGACAGAGGTTGACTAAGGATGCTGGTTTATTCCTTACTCACTTGGTTAAGGCCAGGTGGGCCAAAGGATACAAGATGAGTGTTGTTGCCTTTGACATTGCTCAGTTCTTCCTGTCTTTAAACCATGATATGCTTATGGCCATTTTATCCAGATAAGGATTCCCCACCAATATATGATATTTCTTTGCTTTCTATCTTGTCAGTAGGAGGACAAAGTACTTGTGGAACTTGTCCTCCTCTGAATATTATCCAGCCAATGTGGGTGTTGGGCAGGGCTCTGCTCTTTCCCCTATCCTTTTGGCGTTATATTTGGCTCCAATCATTAAGCTGTTTGACCTGAGGGCATCATGCCTTAAGTGTGATGTCCTCTCTTATGTCAATGATAGTACCCTCATCATCCAGGCTCATGAGCTTGCTGACAATCTCATCCACCTCAAGCAGGCATATGGGTTTATGTATGAGCTTTTCATGGCAATTGGACTGGTGCTTGGGCACAACAAGTCTGAACTCTTCTACTTCTCTTATTATAGGAATGATAATAATCTGCCCATTGATTTGGGCTATGCCCCATATACAGGGGATTCTCTTTTGCACCCTAAGACCTATTGGAGGTATTTGGGCTTTTATTTTGATCAGCAGCTTACATTTTGTGAGCATGTACAGTATTACTCGACTAAGGCTATTTCCATGGTGTGTGCCATAGGGATGCTGGGCAACTCACTTAGAAGACTTTCCCCCAAGCAAAAGTGTTTGCTTCATAGGTCATGTGTGGTGCCTATTGCCACATATGGCTTTTGTCTTTGGTGTCATGGCCTGTATCTGCATAAGGCTCATCTCACCTCCCTCAACAAGATGCAGTGATGTGCTGCTATCTGGATTACAGATGCTTTTCACACCTTCCTATCTGGTGGGGTTGAGGTGCTTGTGGGCCTCATCCCCATACATCTTCATCTCAGGAAGTTGAGGGCCCAAGCAGTGTACCAGGTCCTCACTCTGTCTCCTACTCACTCCTCCAGACAATTTCTGGGGATGCATGATTTCCCAGGTGTTGATCCCCATCAATATCATTTTACCAGGCTGGGCTGCTCTGTTGAGAAGGTCTATTCTGCCATCATGGATACACTTTCATATCTGAGTATTCCTGTCACCCTGGAGACCTTTGACACTGGTATATTGGACGTCCATCCAGGTTAGTGTCTTATAGACCAGTTTTTGGACTGTATCTGGGTTACTGAGTTCTCCCCACAGGAGGAGGATGTTAATGTCCTGCATATCTTGAATACAGAGCTCAACCAGGCTCTGGTGCTCAATGGCTGTGTTGTTATGGCCATGGATGCATCTGTAGGCCACAACAGGGCTTATTAGGCTGTTTCTGCAGCTTGGGTTTGGGCTGGTGGTGTGCCTGTTAGGCAATCCTGTCAGGACACTGGCAGAGTTACCACTCCTGATGTGGAGCTTCATGCCATTCATCTGGGTGTTTTTGCTGCATGTGTGTAGGAAGGCACCTGTCATGTTGTTTTATTCACTGACCATCCAGCTTCAGCTAGAAGGGCAGTGGATCCCTTGGTCAGCAGTGGGCAGGTTCAGGCTTTGCTTGTCTGTCATCATCTGGCAAAGTGGCTCCAAGGGGACCCCTCCTGCAACTTTGCATTTGTACAGGTCCACTCCTCTCTGGAGTGGCTATTGCATCACATGGTCCATAGGTATGCCACAGACCCTGCTGCCCAGGAGTTGGTAGGGGCTCATCCCTTCACTACCCTTAATTATTTACATATGGCCAAGGCTCAGGCCTGTCATGATGAGTGGACTAGGCAGTTTACTTATTCGAGCTCCTCCAGGAGAGATTTTTTGCACCTCACTGATGAAAGGGGCAAGCATATGATGCTCACTTACCTCTCTGGAGGTACATGGCTTAAACATCTGCATGATTCCCCATTTTGTGCACATGTGTGCAGGACAGTTCTTAATCATGTACCTATTGGGGAGTTTAGACATTGGTTTAATCTCTCCCATGATCATTCTTGCCCTTGTGGGTCCACCAATCAGCAGACTTGCAAGCATGTCCTTACTGAGTGTAGTGACTTTGGTGACCCTTGGCACTTTCCTAAATGCTGGAAAGAGCTCTTGGACTTTTACAAGGAGAACCCTAGGGCATTCTCCTTTGTGCATCTTCCTGTGGGATAACAATGGTGTGGCCACTCTTTGGTGGTTGCTGGGTTCTCTGGGGTCCTGGGGGGTCTGGCATTGGCTGCTGATGGGGGCTGTGCTAGCTTTGTCTTAGCATGTAGTGTCATGGAATATGGCAGCACAGGTGAGGGCATATTACCTGCTTCTCCATTCATCTTTGGGTGAAGGGAGGGCTTATCTTTCAGTGCAGGCTACCATGTTCAGCTGAGCTGTGGGAGATTCCTCTTCTGTAGATTACTGTAGTTACTTTTGTATCTGTGACCAGACTGCTACTACACACTGGTATATAAATTTATAAATTAAAAAAAAAAAAGAAAAAAGATGTGCCTGTCATCATCATCATTACTGATGCCATCAGAGAAGATAAGAGTGTGTGATGTGGATTGCATGGATTGAAATTTTGAAGTTGTGACTGACTTTAAGGTACTCCAGAGAGGTCAAGAGTGGTGTCCATCTCCTGCCTCCTACTAGGACCTGAGGCAGGTCCTACAGAGTAGGTCATTGGTGGTACTGAGCTGCCTGGGCTACTTAGTGAGGCTGGAAGGGGCTGTTGGTTGCTCAAGTTGTTGTTTGACATGTCTTAGTGTGACATAGTAGTAGATGAGAGGGAGGAAAAAAAGTGAGATGGAAATTATCAACCTGTTACCATATATAAGGCTGCTCAGGGTCAATTTCATTTTTAGAATTTTTATAGATTAGATCCCTGTTATTCTTTTTTGGAAGGACAACTATGCTATCTCAAGAAATAAATATCCTGTACACCATATAGCTCTAAATACTGATCTAGAGCTATGAGGTCTGCACAGTTGCCAGCAGACTCCCAAGTAGTATCTCCAAGGCTCCAATGAACCTCAAATTCAAGTTGGCTATCATCAAGATGTCAATGGCCAATAATTTCATCAACAAACCATCCATGTCTGTCATCTAGACTGAAATCATATGGTTCTGGTCAAGTTTAGTCCAGAAATGATGCATCATCAGACTCATAGAATGGTCTGAGTAGACTAACATGGAAAACCAGATGTATTCTGCAGTTTACCAAAGCTTGTGGTAAGTCTAGCATATAGTTAGATGTATCTGGATAACTCTCCATAACCTTATATGGCCCAATAAACCTTGGACAGAGCTTCCTAGCTCTGTCTTTGGGCATATTAAGATTTTTTATAGACAAGAAGACCAGGCTCCCTGGTCTGATATTGGATTTAGCACCTTGGCACTTGTTTGCTTGATGAGTTTGGAAAACTCACATCTCTATTATTACATCATGTACTACTGCTATATTTAGCAGTTCTGCTTCAGTGAACACCTTCACTCCTCAATGGACAGTATCTGCCACCCAAGCATCTCAGATCATTAATGGCAGATACCTATAATTCAGCTCAAAAGGAGCAAATTTAGTGCTTGCAGAAATGCTCAAGTTGATAGCAAACTCAACTAGTGGGGCCTTGTTGACCCAGTTTTTCTGGTCATACTGTACTATAGCTCAAAATTTTTGTCCAATATTTCAATTCATATGTTCTACTTGGCTATCCATTTGCAGATGGAATGATGTGGACATTAATAGATCAGTGCCTAACAGCCTGTGGAGTTCCTTCCACCATGTGGATGTGAACTTCAAGTCTCGATCACTTACTATCAAGCTTAGCAGGCCATGTAGACAGACAATGTCACAAATGTAGATGTATGACAGCTCACTAGCTGTCATATTGGTGTGCACCAGTATTAGGTGCACCATGCTCATCATTCAGCATAAGACTACCCAAAGATAATTAGAACCTTTGGACTCAGGAAAAGGACCCACAAAGTCCATTCCAATTCCATCCCATGGTTGAGTTGGGATTGAAAGTGAGTGGAGTTATCCACTCAGCTTTGTTGTAGAGGTTTTAGTGCAAGCACAAGTCTTGCACATTTTGCAGTAGTTATGGCAGTCTTTAACTAAAGACAGCTACCAATAGAACTGTCTAATATACTTGGTAGTTCTTTGCTCTCCAAAGTGCCTAACTACATTATGGGCCTTTGATATAACTGTGGTGATGAGTTGTCTGTTGTTAGAAATACAGACAACTTCTGAGTCCTGAGAAGTTTTTCTTAGAATTATTCCTCAATCATCAATAGAAAAGTCATCATACTTTTCTAGTCCTTCCTTGATGACATGCATAAGCATGTCATCTTCATATCCAGCAATAATTTTGTCAGTAAAATTATCTATGTTCACTGAAAAAGTTTCAGTGGATGCTGACATCCCTAATGATGAACCAAGGTTTGCACTTTGGTTCTAGGTTTCTTATGTTTCTTGTTAACATTTTCCCTGTTACCATTAACTATTCACTTTGCAGCATACTCCTCAAGCTCTGCTACTTCCAGTTCTCACTGTTCATGCTTCTCTTGAAGGCATAAACTTTGATGCTGAGTTACATTGACTACAGTAGCTACTTGGTCTTTGAATTGCAATTTGATTTCTGATCAGCAATCTATGGGCAAGTCATCCCCATCAGAGTCAATCCTATAGTCTGCCTGCACATATTCACTAGAGTGATATACCTCTCCAGATACATTACTTTCATAGTATCAAGACAGACAATCTGCCACTTTGTTTCATTCACCTTATATATAGGTGATATCAAAATCAAATCTCAATAGGTAGTTGAGCCAATGTCATTGTCTGCCTGATAAATTAGCTTGAGTTTTAAAAAACTCAAGGGCTATGTGATCAGTGATGACATGGAATCAATATCCCACTAGTTTATCTTTCTACTTAAGGAGAGCCTCTAGTATAGCTAGAGTCTCAAGCTCATACACAGCATAGTTTTGCTGTGCAGCTGAAAATTTCTTTGACATGAATCCAGCTGGTCTACAATCTACCCAGCTGGGGTCTTGACTATACATGGCTCCAACACCAGTTTTGAAGGCATCACAAATTACCTATATTAGTTTTCCTAATTTGGGGTTAATAGGGCAAACCACTAGTGTCTTTTCACAGGTTTATTTAATTATATTGAAATATTTCTGATGCAAGGGATGCTAGTGGAAGGGTGTCCCATTCTGTGTAATAGACATCAATAGTCCAGTATATGCTGTTATATTAGCTAGAAAGTTAGACATGTAATTCACAAGTCCAATGAACTTTTGCACATCATTGTAGTTGCAAGGATTTCTCCAACTACAGATGTATTTGAGCTTGTTATTATCTGGGTAAATATCTTGGTCATCAATAATGTGACTAAGACAGTTGATCTTATCAGCATAAAGTTCAACTTTTGATTCTTTCATGTAGAGCTTGTTCTTGCAAAGATACTCAAATATGAGACATAGATGTTTCTTGTGTTCTTCAATTGTATCAGAATAGATGAAGATATAGTAGCTTCTAAAACTGTCCCAATATTTGGCTGTTTTAGAAAGATGACTTTGTCTAGTCAGATAAAAATAAGATAAAATTTTGAAAATTCTAGAAAATATAACATTATATGATAGCATCAATTTAAGCTATAAATCATATGATTCCAATCAACTGATTGATTAATAAAATAAACAAAATGGTCACTTATTAGGGCAGTTTTATGAGCATATATTATTTTATCAATTCTACTAGTTTTTCATTGTAATACTTTACTCAAATAATGTGTGGGAGTATTAAACAATGTCATGTGACTTTATTTACATCTGTTTGACATGTTGAACCTGAATCTTTTTGCTTCTTGACCTCATACCACTACTATAAGACCTATTTCTGCTGCCCAACACTCTTCTATCATTTCTCTTCTCATGAGGGATATTCTCATCACCAAATTGAATCTAGAACTGGTCTAGAGAAGGGTACTGCAGGCAGGATTGCTAAAGAAGTGGAGAGTAACAAAGAAAACAACTGTGGGAGCTGCTCTTCCAAGCTATCCACTTGTGACAAAGCTGCTATTATTTATGAAATTCACTCTGGGAGGGTTGACACTGCTGTTCAAGCTGCCAAATTCATCAACTATACTAACTCTAACCCTGTCTCCTCCCAAACTATCAGACAGGTACTGAAGAATAGTAGATTTTACTCTGCAACAAAGAAGAAAGTTCCTATGTTGAAGGCCATACATTGACAAAAGTGACTTAAATTTGCATTATACTATCAAAACTGGACTGTAGAGGACTTCAAAAGTGTCTTGTGGACAGATGAGATAAAGATCAATCAGATTGGGTCAGATGGGAAGGCATATGTATGGAAGCAAAGGGGAGAACCACTTTCTGATTGCACTACATCACCTACAGTCAAGCACAGAGGGGGGAATAATCTTATGGTGTGGGGTTGTATGGGATGGAATGGTGTGGGAAAGCTAGTTGAGGTGCAGGGAAAGATGGATTCTGATCAGTATGTGGATATTTTAGAGGAGGGGGTTGAGGAAAGCTTTGAAGCATTGGAAATGGAGGAGGAGGAGCACTACTTCCAGCAAGATAATGATCCCAAACACACTTTACAGAAGGCCAAAAAGTGGTTTGAAGATAAAGATATTCAAGTTCTATCTTGGCCAGCACAATCCCCTGATCTCAATCCCATAGAACACCTTTGGGATCATCTCAAAGACCAGCTTCTACTATATCCAACTCCACCCAAAGGAGTCCATGAATTGTGGGATAGGGTTTGCGAGGAGTGGAATGAAATTAAGCCGGAGGTGTGTCAAAACCTTATAGAAAGCATGCCTAGAAGGATCCAAGCAGTTATCAAGGCAAAGGGGGTCATACCAAGTACTAAGCTAGAAAATAATACATACTCATAAAACTGCCCCAATGAGTTACTATTTTGTTTATTTTATTAATCAATTATTTTTGATTGGAATCACATGATTTATAGCTTCAATTGAAGCTATTATGTAATGTTATATTCTCTGGAACTTTCAGACTTTTACCTTATTTCTATCTGACTAGACAAGGTCATCTTTCTAAAATAGCCAAATATTGGGGCAGTTTTGGAAGCCACTGTATCATCTAGATATACATGAACATGTATTCTGATAGTGTCTTGAAATATAACAGTCATTAGGGATTGGAATATAGCTAGAGCATTACAATCTCCTTGCTGTATGACATTACTGATATACATTCCTGATATAGTCATGAACACTGTCTTGTGTATGTCTTCAAGCCTGATCCTGATCTGTTCATAGGCATCTGCTAGATCAATCTTCGATCTAAACTTAGCCCTTGTGATGTCTTCCCTTATAACCTTCTGATCTGGGAGAGAGGTGACATCTTTGATAGTATTGTCATTCTGTTGCTGACAATCAGCTACTGTTTGAAGGTGTCCATCCTTCTTAAAGACACACATCAGGGAAGCAGCCTGTGATACAGATCATAGCTCCCACCATCCACCATTCATGTATTGGTTGAGTTTGGCATGAAACTCATCTTGTAGTGAATGAGGACAATGTGGTAAATGATAAGTATACTGCTTATTTTCATCAACCAGGTGAATTTCATGATTGACTTCTCAAAATAGTGGCAGTCAATCAGGAGTTCCCTGCATCATATCAGAGAATTCTGTCAATCATCTATGCTGAAGTCAAGGTAAATCTTTCCTCATCAACTATCTATGCTAAAGTCAAGGTAACTCTTTCCTTGTCAACCATCTATACTGAAGTCAATATAAATAACCCTTCTTTCCCACATACCACCACCTTTGCTCTAGAGTGCCTCCTCCCTCATAGTCTTGCTGCCCTCTGGGTCACTCGCAGACTGTGCTATCCATTGCTTTAGGGTTCATGATGTCCACTCTTTACTGTGGCTGGGGCACTTGTGATGCCCACCCACTCTCTCAGTGTTGAGTTCAAGTTCACTCCTCCACTGTGCTTTCTCTGGTGGGGGGGCAGTCTCTGCCTCCTCTGCTTCCTTTCTCCTGCTCTTTTCTGCTTCGGCAGTCAGTTTGAGCCCTCTCACTGGCCTGAGCTCACTGGTGTGACACCTGGACTGTGCACATTCCCTGGTCACATCCATGACCCCCATTCCACAGTTCAGCTGAATAAGCTGCCGCTATTTCAGTTGAGCACTCTTTTGTGCCTAACTCATCCCTTCTTCTCTGGGCCATGTCCTCCATCACAGTCCACCTTTCCCAGTGTCAGCATTTCATCAGTGCCACTTTTGGCATTGAGTTGAGTTTACTCCTCCACCTTCTTCTTTCCTCTCTGCAGAGTCGTAGCACTGCTCCTCTGCTTTTTTGCTGGTCATTGTGGAAACCCCATGGTGGTTGCCTTCAATAGCACCAGCCCTTCCTTCTTTGAGGGAGCCCCATGCCCTCTTACTGCTGGCTGCTAATGCAGCTGGTGACTGATTATTCCCCCACACCTAGAGTGCACTATTTCCAAGGCACTGTCGGGTTGACCCCTTCAGACCACATTCATGAGACCAAGTACCTCTCGTTCAGTTGGTGACTGGAGGATTGGGAAATAGAAGCTGGGCTGTGACAGACAGTCATTCTGGTAACAAAGGCTGGTAGATACATAGTTACAGTCTGGTCAATGTGTATTTATCTTTGTCCCTGGGCTCTCCTGGGGCACAGACTGCTATCACACACTGTGTTATAAATTTTTAAATTAAAAAAAAAAAAAGTCAACATAAATCTTTCCTTATCAGGCCTCTATTCCTATCTTTTTTTTTTTTTTTTTTTTTTAATTCATAAATTTTTATACTGGTGCATGGAAGCAGTCTGGTCATAAATACAAACAAAGTACCTACAGTAATCTATGAAAGATCGAAATGAATCCCCTGCAGCTCAGCTAAGCATGGCAGCCTGCACTGAAAGATAGGCCCTCCCTCTACCCAGAGATGAACAGAGAAGCAGGTAATACACCCTCGCATGTGATGTCACACCCTCTGATACCAGATGCTAAAGCAAGACTAGTACAGCCCCCATCAGCTGCCAATGCTAGACCCTCCAGGGTCCACAAGGACCCTAGAGAACCCAGCAACTGCTGAAGAGTGGCTGTGCCATTGTTATCCCACAGGAAGATGTGCAAAGGAGAACACCTTAGGGTTCTCCTTGCAGAAATCCAGCAGCTCTTTCCAACATTTAGGAAAGCGCCAAGGGTCACTGAAGTCACTGCACTCAGTAAGGATGTGCTTGTGGGTCTGTCAATTGGTGGACCCACAAGGGCAAGAGTGATCATGGGAGAGGTTAAACCAATGTCTAAACTCCTTGATTGGGGCATAATTAAGAACTGCCCTGCACATATGTGCACAAAACAGGGAATCATGCAAATACTTAAGCCATGTACCCCCAGAAAGGTAGGCGGGCATCATGCGCTTGCCCCTCTTGTCAGCAAGGTGCAAAAAATCTCTCCCGGAGGAGCTTGAACAAGTGAACTGCCTAGTCCACTTGTCATGACAGGCCTGAGCCTTAGCTGTACATAAATAGTTAAGAGTGGTGAAGAGGTGCACCTCCACCAACTCCTGGGCAGCAGGGTCTATGGCATACCGATGGACCATGTGATGCAATGGCCACTCCAAGGAGGAGCAGACCTGTACAAATGC
>KQ962000.1:3883-21668 GCA_001563735.1 Leucoagaricus sp. SymC.cos
ATCAAGATAGACTGTAATGCAGACATTGAGGAGATCATTGAAGATATTATTTATAAATCACTGGAAAGCAATGGGAGCATTGGTGAGACCAAAGGGCATTACCAACCATTCGAAGGAACCATAACAGGTCCAAAAAGCAGTTTTCCATTCATCACCTTCAGCAATGTAGACAAGATGGTAGGCATGTCACAGATCTATCTTAGTATACAAGTAGGCTTTGCAGAGAGTATCCAAGAGGTCAGAAATAAGAGGGAGAGGGTAATGATCTTTTTTGGTGATGCAGTTGAGACTGTGGAAATTGATGCAGAGACATAGAGACCTGTTCTTTTTTCAAATGAAAAGAACAAAAATACTATGAGGAAAAGAAGTCAGACAAATAAAGCCAATAGAATGATGTTCATCTATAAACTCTCAGACGGTAGCAAGTTCTATTTGGGAAAGGGAATATATTGGACTGATGGGAGGTTGAGAACTCTCCTCAATGTTGATCTTCAAGTCATAGGGTTGGTGAAGGACAAGGGTATCAGCCTGAGTCTTGCTAAAGATGTTGGCAAACTTGTGATATTCAGTGGGCATGTTGGAGAGGTCTACTGGTACATCAGAAACCTGAGAGGCACCAGCAGTAGCAGAAACAGATAAGAAGCCAAGACAGAAATTACAGGAACCAGGAAGATGGGAAGCACAAAGGAATGTAGCAGCATTGATGAGGGAATAGAAGGCCAAGGAATGTTGGTGGAGGATAGTGAATCCAGAGCAGAGGGGGGTGGAGATGAGTTGTCAACAGATGAGTGAACTAGAGCATTGGCCAGCATGGTCTGAGAGGAAACAGAGAGAGAAGTGGTGGTGTCTAGCAGTAATGGTTGGAAAGAAATACTGCTTGAGGCCCAGTCAATCAATGGATTATAGCGGGTAAGCTAGTTGTGTCTAAGTACCACAGTGCACCTGTCCCTGACAACTGATGTGTCTTGTTAGAAATGGGAAAAGGGGCACATGGTTGATACTAATTAGAGGCCTTTATCTGGATTTTCCCCTACAATCCATTTCTATGATTATACAACCCATGTACACTTCAAACTTTTGCTTGACGAGGGTCTGGCTACCAGTAACTGTTGCCGGCAATGGCATGATGGCCCCATGATCATCAACCTTGACTCAAACAGCTGTCTCCTGCCCCTTCCCTGCCACTGTGGGCTATTTTTATATATGCATCCATCATCCTGTGCCCTCCTGTGCCCACCCTTGCTGCTGTTGAGGCCAGCTCTCATCCATCTCATCATGTGATATGGTTGATAATATGACCAGATCAGAAAAAGATATTCTCATGATAAACATGGTCTGCCAGCTTGCCTATACTATCAGCAATACAGCAAGATATGCTTTTGTTGATTCCACACCCTCCCACTCACCATTCATGCCACCTCGCTCTGCCATCAAATCATTAACCAGAAGTGGGGTTTTTTCCTCATGAGCAGTCAACCAATCATAGTCCCCTAGTATGGCCTTGAATGATGTCGAGAGCACTTAGAAACTATGTTACACAGTGTATGAATGAAATAAAAATCAAATACAAACTCAATCTGACTGCAATTCATACTGAATAAGGTGGGATAATGCCTGAAGCCTCTCATCCATCTCCTGCTGCCACTCCTCTGAGTCTGTGTCATCAGTGTTAGCCTCTGAGTCCTCTCCCCTATGTAAATGCCCCTGCAGGCTGACTCTGTTCTCCACTTGCACCCCTGAGGTACGATGATTTGGAGTTTCTTCATAACCTCCATCAGATTGGTTTTGAGTATTTGCCAGAGAACCACTGCTCCTGCCCAAAGCAGATGCCAGATGTCATGATCAATCAATGCTTGTACCAGGAGAAATGTTCCCAGTGAAGCTGGCCATGGCAGAGAGCTTTTGAAAATGACACATGTGAAGGTCATTGAAGCAAGTGCACTCAAATCAAAGCTTCTTGATCTGATGGGCAAGAGAAGGATTGCTGTGGGAGAGTTGAGTTTCCCTGACAATTAAAAAATGCTCTTCATCATGCATGTGAGTAATAACATGGCAAATCTTGATGTTAAGCCATGTGACTTCCTCATGAGCATGGAGAATCTTGAAATACTGATTGAGGAGCTTGCAGGAGCTTGGATGAGCCCAGGGGTGCTGAATGACATCTTTCTGACAATCGAGATAAAGGGTAAAATGTGAAAGAAAAGTATAATTCACAACCTTGTCCCACATCAACCTTTCACATGGTGGCTTCATCTCAGCAGCAGCAGTGTTATACCTGTCAATTGCATTCTGGATTGCTTGTGAATGTTGCTGAAGGGCATTATCTATGTGCTTTCAAAGTTTATAATCTGAAAGATCATAAATAAATGAGCCACAAATCAATAGTCTACTTACCAGTGCCAGCCATGTTCATCTTCGAAAGCTCCAAAAACTGGGAAGCAACAAGTGACTCAAGCTCATCAAGGCAATGCTGATAGTTGTGCTGGTTTGTGAGCTCTGCTGCTTCATCCCACTCCTGAGTTCCAGGTTTCCATTGCTCCATTATACCTAGAACATTCTCAAGCTCATGAACCTTCACCTCAGTTGTAGCTAGGTTTTCCATTGCATGTAGTCTTGTAATGCCAAGTCTCTGTCCTGGAGCTGACTTCCACTACTGTTTGGCTGGGGGAGAGGTGTCCTGAGCTTGGAGGGGATTGTCATCTAGTAGTAGCATGGGCTGGTGAAAAATAAACTGATTGTCATTTAACTTCATCAATTTATCTCTGAGTTTGAGATCAGTAACCAAATGTGCAAGGACATTGTAAAAGATCGTACTGGGACAACTTGAGTTTGATAAGCTCTTGATAGTATGCAATTCGATGGCCCTCCTCTTCAGGTTCCTTCTTCAAGTTGAGGAGATATTGTTTCTCCTCCTCTAACCACTCATGGAACACTTCAACATTTGTTATCTTTGCTTCTTCCATTGCATGCTTGAGGTCAGGGGCACCCTGAATGATCTTGAGTGCTTGTTTATAGTTGTTGATGAGAAACTGACCTACAGTGTCTGCCTCATTAAAATATAGTCAGTGATATAATAGATGAACTCACTAAGGTTTTGCGAAGTTTCTGTAACATCCATGTGTTGACAATTTGCTGCCTCCAATGAAAGACACTTGCCTAACGGACAGATGGTGCCAGAGCATTTGACTTTGAAAAAAATCGTTCACAGCCTTAGAGGTCTTTCAGACCCAACCCCTCCACATATGTAGCCAGATATGTTAGCTGACAAAGCCAGTTGTGGGCATGGCCGTGGAATGCTCCAATGAGAGATTTATAATGTAGTTCATGCACACAAGCACCAAGTGAACTATGAGCTAGTGTGGCTTCAAATTGGTAGCCAATGTCATACCCACCTCCAATATTGGGTCCAAAAGCATTGAGAAGTACTTCTACTACTGCCAAAAGGTACTTTGCTCTGGTAAAAATAAATATTAGCCAGAGAGTTCACTTAGAAAAGTAGATAACATACAATTCACCACTCTGCACCATGTTAGCAACCACCAGACCAAAACCATGCCTACACAAGGCAAGGAAAACCCCTGTTTCATCAAAAATACCCCATATATGTGCAGTGACTTTGTTTGCAATGTTGGTCCATCACAATGCACCTGGATTATCAGCATCAACTTCACCTTTTCGAAGAGTATCCATAACCTGATCCTTTGCCCACTGATCAACCTGTTCATGCTCAAGGTAATAATTACTGTTGATCTTACACAAATCCAAGAGCTCCCTCACCACCATTGTAATTCCACCATCTCTCTGCCCATCATAAGCCAGGTCTTTGAAGACATTCTTGCAAATAACTCTTTTCAGTGAATTGTTCCCATCCATAGTAAATAAAAGGTCATAAACTAGCAGTTCTTCTCCCTTCAGCTTGTACATACAAGCTGGACAGGCATTTTTGAGGTGCCATTGGAGAGCATGGTGGTCCAGTGCAAGGTTGACTTTTTCTTGAACATGAGCATGAATGTTCAGATAGAGATCATAGCAAATTGAGAATTGAGTTGACAGATAGGGGAAAAAGGGGAGTCCATGGAGGTCAGAGAGGCTCTGGATGAAAACATGAATTGAAAGATGAGAACAGCAGAGGTGGACAACCCTGTACAGCTTGAGCAAACATGTTGTAAAAGCAAGGGATGGGTGATAGGGAGCACATGGGATAAGACCATGTCTGACAAGTAAGACTGGTATCCCCTCAGGTCTGTCAACAACATCAGAATCCAGAATACACATACCTATACAGATAATGTTAGTTGGTTTTCAAGATTGAAGCTAAGAATGTTGCATAGTGCTCATGAAATACATCCACAACCTGAAGCCTTAAGCCCAATCCTTGGGACACAGTTGGTGGGTTTGCTTCTTGAAGCCCTTCACTGGCAGATACATGATCCCAGTCCAGGTATGCCTCGACAATTGAGTTCATCTGTAGTCAAAATCCTTCATTGCAATTTTCGACATGATCGTGGTGTGTATGCCATTCCCAATATTTTTTTCTGTAGAGTTCAGATTATTTTGGTTTTTATGATGGTACAACAATAGAAAAAACACACTGTGGAGCTATATTATCCATTTCCACATCATCAAAGAGTATAGCAAGGAGTTCAACCCCTGCATGGCTGATGTCAAGAGGGACACCTCCCCCCAGAATGTCCTCTGGCTCAAGTGGTATCAGTAAAGTAGAATTGCTGTCATCAAAATTCATTGCTGTTGCTCCTTCCATGCATAAGAACTTTGCTTTTTCATATGCCAACTTCTCTGCTACAAGGTGGTACCCAATTGTGTGAGGGTCTAGAAAATGAGTGAAAGGAGGATGTCTCACCATCAGCCTTTCGATGAGCTGCACTCATTGCCTGATCTATCTCCTTGCAAAGTCCTTTGGTGTTACAGTTGACATTTTGCTTCTTGAGCCCATAGGGTGTGTGCACAGTTGATACAAAAGTGGCTCTGTTTGAGCTGCCAGTAGTTTGCTGGGAACAATGTTTGGGTGGCTGTCGAATTGGATAATGATCAATACTGTCAAAGTGCCAACCATGTAATCATATGTAATTGATTTTGTTACCCGTCACTTGCAAAAAGCGGCCACAAAAGTCTCATTCTCTAGCATATTTAAGTTGTAAATGACAGATAAAAATGTCCAAAAGTGAATGTCAAAGTCTGTGGTGTGATATTGGTGTATTAAAATGGCCTGAATTTGGTTAGATTGAAGAATGTGAATGAACTATGGTTAGTAGTGGGCTATCTTGATAGGCGCAAGGTTCTCAAAATGCTGGGTGACTGTTGGACTGCCTGAGATATCTCTGCCACTTTCTAAGCTGAAGTATAGAAGATATCACATAAAATATGTCAGTGCTTTCACTAGAAGCCTGTAATGTAGTGCCATTTGTGAGGGCTTTATTCATTGAATCAATCTTCAGACTCATGGTTGCATTTCTGAGTTCATGAGGCAGAGGATGATCTATATTATGGAGAAACTCTAACAATATCTAAAAGGCACTCAAGTATTGGACAGGTTGAGGTGCAAGAGCAAGCAGGCTTTATAGGGACCCAACAAGTAAGGATTTCATGCTCCTAATCAAAACCTGCAAATGTGAGGTTGAGTGGCCAATTACGCACTATTACTGCCACTAGTTTGGCTCAAAATAACATTCATGACTATATACAATACATTAAGATGAAATATGCACATGTGTCTCAACAATGTAAAATAGTGAGAATGGAAAGTGCAAGGGACAATGCTTGATGCAGTATAGAACAATGTTTATACTGTGTGAAACATACAGTCTCCATCAACTTTTTGAAAACAGGGAGAACTGCCGAGATTTCACTACAGTTATCTTAATTATGTCATATAAACACTGTTTCAAAGTTTTATTGCAAAAAATGTGCAGAGAATATGGCTCAGAGATGTTTTTTGTGCTTGGGCTCTGTAATAATTCACTCAAGTTATTTACAAGATGATGATGTCACTCAGGGATGTTCTGGCTGATCTACCTTTCCTGTCACAGTTTATTATGGAAATATGCTGACAATAATATGACAAGGTCGACAGCTTATGCCCTGGGTGTTCTGGACAATGGTGCCTTTGACAGCTCAGTCAACTAGGCTCAGGTAGGAGGAGCAGTGAGATGTACTAATACTAATCCTCACAATGGGGCTTAGTCACGCTGAGCATGTACCATTGGCCATTATGTCTTTTTTTTTTTTTAAACTCAAAAATTTATATACCGGTGCGTGATAGCAGTATGATCCCAGCTTAGTAGGCTGGGGTACTGTTACAAGGTATCCTAGAGGCCAAAGACAACTACATAAGCACAGAACAGTTAGTAAGTACAAATGTCCATCACAGTCAACCTTATCAGACACCCCCCTTCTCATGAGGGCCTAGTTGATATTTCGGTTTCAGTGGCATTGGCCAAGCATGTGCCTACCCTTGTGCTCAGCCTCTGCTGTCTTCTGAGAAATCTCCTGGATTGCCTCCCACAAGTCTGAGGGGGCTGACTTTTCAGCCAACCATGCCCAGTCAAAGCAGTGGCGCCAGAATGGGCACTGTCAGTCGGAGGTGCTGTGCTCCTCTTTACAGTTCACACAACGCATGGCA
The DNA here is from genome assembly GCA_001563735.1 of Leucoagaricus sp. SymC.cos. Taxonomy (NCBI): domain Eukaryota; kingdom Fungi; phylum Basidiomycota; class Agaricomycetes; order Agaricales; family Agaricaceae; genus Leucoagaricus; species Leucoagaricus sp. SymC.cos. The sequence goes on from KQ962000.1 coordinate 10,524, forward strand.
TGCAGGCATGGGGCTCCCACAGGGGTCAGTTCCTGGGGTGGCTTAGCAGAGGGGCTATCCCTGCAGCAGGAAGCATGATTGTGATAGCTGGCCTCAGTATGAGGACCAGCACACCAGGGGCAACGGGGGGCCTGAGAATGACAGGCATGAGTGGAATGTCCCCAGCACCAGCAACACTGACACAAAGGGACACCAGAGTGGGAGCAGGCCGCATGCACAAAACACGAGGCCAGGCTGAATTGGAAGGAAGAACCAATTAGGCGCTTAGCAGTAGCGCCTGACTGGGAGTCGAGCACATCAAACCACACAGTGGCAGTATCAGCGCGTCGGGAGTTGTGCATAACCTGAGGGCTATTCGCAAGAGTGAATAGGCTGGCCATGTGGGACTTCCCCATGACCACCTGAACGTTGTCTGCAGTGACCTGTTGGCCATCTGCCTTGAAAAAGGGAACATCCATGACCTTAAGATAAGATTGTGAATGTGGAAGAGCTGCCTCAACCCCACCCTCAGCAAGGGAGAGGAGGCGAGTGACACCAGCCTTCACCAGGTCTATTTCACCCTGGGAAGCAACACAAGACGTAAGGAGAGAAATCCCCCCATACGCAAAATGGCAGGAATTGACCTGAAGGTCGCTCTTACCAAGAGAACAATTAGCAGCACCCACCAGAGCTGGAAACTGCAAGGAAGAGGGGAGGGGGTCGATCTTGATGAGGACCTGCCACCAGGAGGGACCAGGAAGGGTCACAAATTGACCAAAGACATCATGTCGCAGACAGTGTCAGTGTAACTATGCTTAACACTGGAGGGGGGAGGGGGGTGCTTGGCAGACCAAGCAGGCTGGGGAGGGGGAACAGGCTTGGCAGCCAGGAGAGGATGGGCAGTGGCCTCGGAAGGAGGACCATGTGCTGGGACAGAAGAAGAAGGAGCAGCTGAGTCAGCTGTTCCATGGATTGGAGGAGGACGCTGTGGGGCATTATAGGGAAGCATGTCATGCAGGGCCGAAGCCAAGGTGGGTGCAGTGGGAGAATCGTTGAAGGGCAGGACATGCCCTTAAGCAGCAAATATATGCCCCACTGTAACAGACAGGGCACGCGCAAAGCACATGAGGTCCTGCAGGTCAGACCAGGGCTTACCAGCCAAGGCCACAAGCGAGTCGTTGAGGGAAGTGACCCTATCCACCAAAGCAGAAGACGGGGCAGCAGAGAGCCAAGAGGCAGCAGAGAGAGGACAGACGCAAGGAGCAAAAGTACTTGCTCCTGGAGAGAGGCCACCAGTAACTGGAGAAGGAGAAACTGGGGGAGCCAGAGTGGACAGGCATAACGCAGAAGGCGCCAGGCAGGCGGGAGGGGGCATGAGCTCAGCAACAACTGAGCTATGCTTCTTCTTGCCTTTGCCCTTGCAAGGGACAGGCATGATGGGATCAGGTGGCCCAGCTGGGAGGACCAATGCATGAGGAGTAGAGGAGCCCACCATTTCAGCGTCACTCCCCTGCAATGGAGTTGGGCTCAACATCTCAGCCTCTGACTCAAACTCGATGTCCTCATCCCAAGGACGATTCTTCAGATTGTGTATATACTGTGCATTGTCAGACATAGCGACTATGAACACGACCAAGACCATGAATGATGGTGGTGGTGTGTGGGAAAGAAGGGATGATTGGCCGTTATGTCACCTACACCACTGAGAGAGCTGCCAGGCCTCCATGAATTTGATAGAAGCCTTTCATAGAGCAATTTGCATCCTCATTTATTCAAAACTAGCTAGGTGAGATGTACTAATACTAATCCTCACAATGGGGCTTAGTCATGCTGAGTGTGTACCAGCAGCCATTATGCCACCTATGCAACTGAGAGAGCTGCCAGGTCTCTGTGAATTTGATAGAAGCCTCTTCCTTGGAGGAGGCAAGGTGGATCTTGCCATCAGCAGGTTCAGCATAATGTATGGCCTCAAACCTAAAGTGAGAAGAGGAGTGAACACAAGAACCTTGGAAGTAAAGACAATGTACACATCATTACAAATCATGGGGTAACTACCCTTTGTTATGACAAACCACTTGCCTTCATTGATTTCGATTCCCCCAATACTCAATGTTGTGACTGTGTCTTTTCCTTTGGAAGACTGGGATGTGCCCATGTTTGAGGCTACTGGGACTGTGGCAGACTTCTTTGTGTTGGTGATTGCAGTTGAGATCAAGAAATTGGTTGGAGTCTCTTGGTTCTTGGCTGCACGATGTTGAGCTTTGGCAAGGACTGAGCCTAACTGAAAGATATTCCCAACTTCACCATTCCTTCAATCAGTACGAAGTGTAAGTAAGATGCCTGGATAACAGGTTCCAATACTTACGGTACTTGAGATAAATCAGGAGGTGGTAAATTCAAAGGAGAGAAATGATTGTGTGGAGACCTGTGCAACTGAGGGGTTGTAGTGGAAGCAGCTTTGGGTGATGCTTGAGCTTTCTTTTTGACCCACATTCATCTGGAAAAAATGTTAAGTACTGGCAACCAGGTAGATCAAGTGTAGGAAGGAAACTCATGCTGAAGATACCCCAGACTGAACTTTTGTGCTTGATCGAGTTGTTGGCTTGTGAGAGCTGCTCTTCTGTGTAGCCCTGCATAAACTTCAATACTAGTTACACACTTGAAGACAGCAGTCAACAGATATTTACAAGATGACATCAGTTTCACTCATTTCTTCCTCAGAGATGTTGATCACATCTGTTGACTCAGCCTCTGAATCATTGTGTGTGTGTTTGCGAGGTTGAGAGTTAGATATACCCTCAGGAGACACTGTGTCCTCCCATTCCTGAGGGAGTGAAACTGTGAAAGGCAAAAGGCTCTTAGCAGGCTGCATTGTAGTCTTTATGAGCTTCTGTACTCACCTTGCATGGTGCAAAAATGTTTATGAAAACAAGAACAGGGTACAAGGAAACAATTTGAACGAGTTGACATTCCAATTTCTCCCTTTTAACCTCTAAACTAAAAACTTCTGATGATCAAGAGCTTGGTAATCATCAGTTGATGAAACTTCCAAGCAGAATCAAAAGATGAAACGCCTGGAAACCAATTTGAAAAGACAGTTTGATAAGAATATAATGATAAATCTGAATAAAAAGGACAGACTAGTACACACTCTCACCTTCAGCTCAGCTATGCTTTGTCATATCTGAACAAAAGCTTGGAAAACTGTTGATCATGAATGGTTTCAACTTGAGTACTAGATAACATGTGCTTGGACTAGGGATAGAACATGCAACAGTGGGGCATGGCAAGTCAGTAATTTGAAATGCAGGATAATTGTGGGCACACCTTGTGCAATGTGGCCACAAAAATTCTACACACCATGGCCACATGGTTATGGCCTGAATCACCTGAGTCAAATAGACTGACAGTGCAATAAAACACATGACTGTATAGTTGCGGTCGAAAAAGATTAGTTTTGTGGTAGTTGTTGAGTGCCTCATGTTCAAAGAGTTTGCAATAAAAGCCTACCACAGAGTTAGAGACATTGGAAGAGATATATTTATCAATGACATACCAGACAGTATGGACAAACAAAGAAACAGGTGAAACAAGCAGAATCTAGTCAACAACAGAGTTTGGCACATTTCAAAAACAGTGTACATAGATGCTGAAAAATACCTGTTTGATAATTCAAATATCTGACTCTTTTGAGTTTGAAGCAGTATTAGTTTCCCAATATCCCACTGTGCCAACTCTGTCGATTCCTCCCATCCCAGAGGTTGTCCTGTCCTCAATGACAGAGTAGCAACCTTATGCACAAAGCCTAGAAACAGGCTCATTTGTGTCCTATGCCACTCACAACCCCCTGCTTCCCACTATACAACCTGTCCAGAAGATTAGGGAGAAGCATGACAAACTCACCACTGAGGTTGCATGTGCCACTCATGCTAAGAAGAAAGATGAGTTTTTAGTAGACATTTGGGTCTACAACCAGGAACAGAAGAAGGTGATTGATTCCCTAGCTGATAAGTACCACAAGCAGCCCGAGTACATAGAGAACCTCATCCTCAACTGGTTGCTATACAAGAAATCTCATCACAGTAATATCTGGAATGTGAAGTCTTGGAAGAAAAAAGAAGAGTTGAATGCCGGTAAGTTTCAACTCCATATTGGTGAGATTGACAAGCTCACCAAACAATAGGAAAAGATCATGGTGATCGCACTTCCCTTCAGGAGATCCACAATGCAGTGAAGAAGGACCCAAAACTTGCCAACTTGACAAAAGAAGAACACAATATGTTGATACAGGAGTTTGAAGAAGCAAAGTGCAAGCGCAGAATGGGTGTGCACATCAACAATCATGTGGCAACCCTAGATTACCAATACATGGTCCAAAGAATTGATAGTGAGGTCAGTTCAGCTGCTCACAGAACATTCTTTATACTCACCAATAACAGCTCAAGGCCTTGAATCATTGTACTGGTGCATCTGCAATTGGAATCTTCTCAAGGTCTCATGTGAATGAGTCCATGCAACCTGAATGGGTTGGTTCAGCAAATGCATATCACTCCAGGAGAGATGATGTATAAATTTGAGCTCTGGTCTGTGATGAAGGGCAATAGTGAGTTCTATCCAGCTTTGCTAAATTTCCTTCTAACACTTCCATCCAGATAAAGCTCAAAATGAGCTTGTCAGGCTGTGTACAGAGTGTGCAGAGATGATCGTGCAACAGCTAAGTGAGTGACATTGATTTAATCATAAGGAAATCAGTAGACTGACCTCCCATAGAAGAATTGGTGGGTCCAGGGCACCAAAACATCTGAATGAGCTATCAGTATCACAACGTTGACATTTGTAACTGGTGGAAAGTTGAGGCTGGTCTGCAGGTGTGGAGTTCAAAGCATCTGGGACCATCACAACAATGCATGAAATCTGGACCCTGCACAAGGCACTCTTGACTGGTGAGTGTCACTGGAAGGCTATGTCTCAGAAGGACATTGATGAGCTGGCAAAGGAGCTGACTGAGGAGCCTGTTGTGAAGACTCATCAGCCAAAGAAGAGGAAGAACAACAAAAATGCAGAACCTACTGTGAGCACCAAAGAGTCCCAGCCCAGGCTGAAGAGGAAGAGGAAGCAGAAGATGGTGCCAAAGAGCCTGCCCACAGTGAATGATGAGGAGTAGTTGGACATTGCATAGCATGTATATGGCATATGGGATGTAGCACTTCATTTCAGGAGCACTGAAGAGTATATATCAGAACAAACAATGTGTCAATATATGTACATTGTCATTGTAATTGCCAGTATTTGGCATCAGGATCCCAAGAGAGGCTAAAAAGCTGGCAGTGACAAGTATATTCAAGTTGTTCTATAAGTGCAAACACTGAGCACTCAAGAAGGCCAAAGACAGGAAGACCTCAAGACTTGTAGTCAGGACTCTGTGGGCATGATGGAGGGATTAGCTGAGTGATTGATTGACCATTCATGAGGAGAAAACCCCACTTCTAGTTGATGATTTGATGGCGGAGCAAGGTGGCATGAATGATGAGTGAGAGGGTGTAGAATCAACAAAAGCATATCTTGCTGCATTGCTGATGGTATAGGCAAGCTAGCAGACCATGTTTATCATGAGAATATCTTTTTCTGATCTGATCATAATATCAACCATATCATGTGATGAGATGGATGAGGGCTGGCCTCAACAGCAGTGAGGGTGGGTGTAGGAGAGCACAGGATGATGGATGTGTATACAAAAATAGCCCATGGCAGCAGGAAAGGGGCAGGAGACAGCCATTTGAGTCAAGGTTGATGATCATGGGGCCATCACACTATTGCCAGCAACAGTTACTGGTAGCCAGACCCTCATCGAGCAAAAGTTTGAAGTGTACATGGGTTGTATAATCATAGTAATGGATTGTAGGGGGAAATCCAGATAAAGGCCTCTAATTAGTATCAACCATGTGCCCCTTTTCCTATTTCTAACAAGACACATCAGTTGTCAGGAACAAGTGCCACAGTGCAAGACAAGTCCAACTGAGTGACATAAAGGTCAAAATTTATAGATTCACCAGTGGAGAAAACAGTGGAAAGATATACTAGTTCTGTAATATATATGTTTGAGGTTCTGTCAAATAGCTTTAACTCAACCAGCAGAATATGAGATATAAAAGCAGAATATATGCAGACAAATTTAGAATCAATAAAACAGTGAGTAGAACTGCTATCAATGAGAGCATAAGCAGAAAGGGAAAATTGTCTATTAGAATGAGTAGGAAAAAGAAGTGGTCAGGAACAATCAATGCAGAAGCAGAGATAGAGATAGAAGCATGAGATCAGAAAGAGTCAGAAATAGACTTTTTTTTAAAAAAAAAAAACTCATAAATTTATTACATAGTGTGTGATAGCAGTCCATGCTCAGGCTGGTGACCTAGGATACCATTACAGGAGTATAACCAAAAACAACTACAAAAATGCATAACAGGTCAGAACTATGTAAATGTCCATCACAATCAGCATCCAACAAATGCTACCTTTCTCTACTTAGCTTTGGGTGGGGGCCTATGATAAAATTTGAGGTTTCAGCAGTGCCAGTTGAGTGCTCTCCTACCCTTGCACTCCTCTGCTGTCTTCTGAGAAATCACATTGTCTGCCAATGTTTTCTCAGACAAGGCCAACTTTTCAGCTAGCTAAGCCTGATCAAAACAATGGTGTCAATATGGACACTGTCAGTCACTTGTGCTGTGATTCCCTTTATAGTTCACACAGCATGCAGCATGAGGGCATGGGGCTCCCTTGGAGGTCAGATCCTGGGATGGGCATACAAAGAGGTTACTTCTGCAGCAGAATACATGTTGATGATGACTGGCCTCAGTATGAGGGCCAGCACACCAGGGACATTGGGGGGCCTGGGAGCAGCAGCCACAAGTGGAATGTCCCCAGTATCAGTAACACTGATACAAAGGAACACCAGAGTGGGAGTGGACTACCTGCACAAAGCACAAAGCCAGGCCAAATTGAAATGAAGAGCTAATCAGATGCCTAGCAGTAATGCCCAACTGGGAATTGAGAATATCAAATAACACCATGGTGGTATCAGCATGTCAATAACCTGGGGGCTATTTGTAAGAGTAAAAGAGCTAGCCATGTGGGACTTCCCCATAACAGTCTGTACATTGGAAGCAGTGATCTGCTAATCATCCACCTTGAAAAAGGGAATATCAATGACCTTAAGATAAGACTGCAACTGTGGGAGGTACTTAGACCCAAACCACTAGATGAGTGGCTGAGGCCCCAGACAGTCTCAATGTGGACAGGCCCCAGTGTGGGCAAAATAGACTCTGCATTAGGGCTAAGTGAAGTTATATCATATACATGAAGCCTCCAAGTCGACAGGAAAATGGGGAACCTGCAGCTAAAACTCCAGAAACCAACTTCTAGCATGAGTCTGAGTCATGCAACCTCCCAACACAGAAAGTCCTAAAAGATCCATGTAAAAGAGGCAACAAAATAATTGAACTAAAGGTGAGGTGGAGACTAATCTGCCCAAAAACTGCTGGAGTGCACCAGGAGAATAGCCAAAAGCACCCCAAACCCAAAATGAACATGCGGAAAACATGAACTCATCACACCCTGCAGATGGAGTTCAACACCATCATCAAAATAACTAGACAAAAATATCCAGACCTCCAAACTCATCCTTCACTAAACATTCCTCAGTCTCTCCCAACTGTGCAGACTATAATTGATACCCAACACCCCTCTCCCTCTCCCTCTCCCCCTAATGACTGCTCCTTCTCTCCCAAAAAAGATACCCAGGGACCAGAAGAAATAGCAGAGAATGAACCCAATGATGATCCCCAAGCTAATAAGGCCAACAAACACAGCTGAGATAGAGAAGAGCTGGACCAACAGGAACAGGCAAAGCAACCATGGCTAGAGACCCCACAGAACAAGATCATGCTGCTGAAGAGGCAGTAATGTAATTGGTGGTGTCGGGATAAAGGTATATTAATTAAATCACAAACTGCAGCTTGTAATGCAAGTTTGTGGGGAGATAAATCAATAGAGAGGTTATTCGAAGAGGAAACACAGATAAAAAGGATAGGTGAAGTTATTAGAGTGTTGGGGATGACTTAGACAAGTCAGGAGAGCATTTGTAATAGAGAGCTCGCAGCACAAGACACTAATCAATTCTAACTTCAAGACTTGAGTTATGGAGCTACCACAACTACTATAAGTGCCAAAGAACTCAAGTTAATGCAACAAGAATGCCTGAGTAGCTACACTTGACACTACAGATCACACTAGAACACCTCAGGTGCACTGACTCCAACTGCACAACGTCTTCAAAGCCAATTGGTAGATGCAATACACAAGGGGCCAATCTTTATAATTAGTCTTGTAGTTCTCAACTTATTGAATCTGATGTTTTATACGATATAGTTCTGGCTTTTATTTCTCTACTACTGGTGCTCTGACCAAAGAAACTTCAAATTACTTTTAAGCACATGCTTTAGATGATCGTCTTATACACAATCCTTGGAGTGCAGCCATAGCAAGTGGGTTTCTTGTTGGACATATGTCCTAAGAGGTGATTTATATATTCATGAGTGAGGCAAAAACAAATACAAAGTTATGATGACTTTACAATATGATGTATGACAAATGAAACATTAAACAAGTGTTATTTTTAGGAACTTTCCAATTGGAATATAACAGAAAAACAGGAGTGCACGTGCTCATGTGAAATGGTTCTGTATTTGTTCTGTGATTGGCTTGCTGCAAGAGCTGAATTTGATTCTAGTGGATCTGGTGAGTCATCTAGGGAACTCTACTAATTCTGGATTTGTCAAGATGTGCTTCATGAAGCTCAGCAATCATAAACAATATATTGTTCTGGGTCTGTTGGATCATTCTGTACCAGAGCATGTGCACGCATGCACATAGTAAGACACTTCTCAAAATTGTCTAGAGACCTGACCATTAGCCCAAGTTAGAGGCCCAGAACTCATGACTGGTCATAGGATTCACATCCTGACTGCTGTTGCTAAGTCTCAATGCCATTCCAATACTGCCACTACCTGTGATCATGGGTTCAAGATACACATTTAGTTTTATTATATATGTGTCCTCGAAATTGTTAATACTGTGCATGCTGACTCCTAAGAGATACACATGCTTTGCAAAGTGTGTGTGCTGATGCTATGTGGTCTGTATTGCTTAGAGAGATTGTCAATTGTTACTGTTTCTTGGTGTACAGTGTTATCTTACACTGTAATGATGCCTTTTAAGGTTAAATGAAAATTCACCATAACACTGCCAACCCCAATGGCTGACTGGACTGGAGTAGAGGGATCTGTACATGCTCCATCAAAGACAACCAAGAACTGCTATGCAATACTTAGCATTGAAATGGATGAGGACCCAGTCAAGGAGCTCATTGACCCAGCTAGCTGCCAAAGAGTCATAAATAACAAAATCACAATGAAGAAAGGCCTCATATACACTGCCCCACCAAAGGAAGACTTCTCTACCCCCTAAATCACTAAACTGTACTCCACCAGAATGGCAGTGAATGTCCTGAACACAGCTGACCATGCTGAAGGGCATGTCATATATACCTTTCCCTGGGAAATGCACTACACACCAGACCTCCAGCAAGCCAGGCAAGCTATCAGAAGTGTTGTGTCCCACTTCCTCAAAAAAGAGGAAAACAACCAGGTTAAGATCCTCCAACTATCTACTGAGGACAGCAAGCCAGGGGGAAAGGATGGAAACCTGTGGTACTTTGTCATTCTGGGCCTCATGAAGATGGAACATGACCTAGCTGTTAAAACAAAGGTCATAGCCTCACAAAAAGCCACCCTGTTCATCCTTCCACAGAAGCAACCTATCCCTAACTTCATCATGATGTTGAAAGACCTCTCTTTCGATAATGACAAGATAGACAAAGTGAGAAAGGTAATCATTGAAACAGTCAAAGAAAAGCTAGACAGTGAACCATCTATAAACCAGACTCTCACCTCCCTTCTTGAGAACCACTCTACCACAGCCAAGGAATGAAAGTGCTTCATTGACCACATCTGTATCTCCCTCATTACTGTCTCCCACATCAAGCCTGGCTCAAAAACCACAGAGCACAAGCACTATTGGTGTGTTGTCTCTGGTTGCATGCCACCCTTCAACAACATCCATGTATACAACACCTTCATTGAGAGTCTAAACCATCTTGTCTTTGGAATGCCCAGCTATGGCACAGGAAGCATACTCAATTCACAAGACAACTTCACATGCAAGCTCTGTAAATCAAGGGACCACCCAATGGCAGCCTGCCCTTTCCCCTCCATCCCAGGATGGATGGCCCCAAATGATGATCCTTTCCCATGGCACACAGCAAGAGAATCATCAAAAGGTGGCAGGAGAAAAAGTCCAAACCCAAAGGCTGGTCCCTACTCCAGAAATGGGAAAAAATGGCCCCCTTTTGCATGACCAACTAAGATGTGATTCCTCAATATACCCACCTTGCTCTGTCCTGTAGTTATCCTGACTAATGTATATGCTTCTCCTGACCACAGCTGTCACTCTTTATCTGCCATACAAGCCACCAGGCAAATATCCCACCTATAACCTATGCTTGCTACACATTTCTGCCATACCTAGCTTACCTAGCATAACTACACTCAGCCCTGCACACATGTTGTTACAGTGAATTTTCAATTAACCTTAAAAGGCATCCTTACAGTGTAAGATAACACTATACACTGAGAAACAGTAACAATCAATGATCCCTCTAAGTAATACAGACCACATAGCCTCACCATGCACACTTTGCAAAGCAGGTGTATCTCTTAGGAGTCAGTGTGCACAGTGTTAATGGTTTTGAGAACACATATATAATAAAGCTAAATGTGTATCTTGGACCAATGATCACAGGTAGTGGCAGCTATGGAATGGCATCAAGACTTAGCAACAGCAGTCAGGATGTGAATCCTATGACCAGTCATGAGTTCTGGGCCTCTAACTTGGGCTAATGGTCAGGTCTCTAGACAATTGTGAGAAGTGTCTTACTATATATGCACATGTGTGCTCTGATATAGAATGATCTGACAGACCCAGAATGATATGTTGTTTATGATTGCCAAGCTTTGTGAAGCACATCTTGACAAATCCAGAATTAGTAGAGTT
>KQ962000.1:22071-33981 GCA_001563735.1 Leucoagaricus sp. SymC.cos
GAACTCTCTATTACAAATGCTCTCCTGACTTGTCTAAGTCATCCCCAACCCTCTAATAACTTCACCTATTCCTTTTATCTGTGTTTCCTCTTCGAATAACCTTGCTATTGATTTATCTCCCCATGAACTTGCATTATGAGCTGCAGTTTGTGATTTAATTGATATACATTTATCCCTACACCACCAATTACATTTCTGCCTCTGCAACATAGTGGATACCCAGTTCCTGTTTCCCCCTAGGACTCTAGCTCATCTCAATAAATAGTTCTGACTTAAATGAATGGGACAGATGAGTTGAACCTTCACACTCATACTGCAAGTTTTGTTATGACTCTGGGTAGATTACTCTGGACAGTTCCATGGACCTTAGTTCTATTTCCTACTACCTGGTGTTACTCAGTATTCCCTACTCTTGTATACTCTGTGTTACCTTGTTCCCTTAGTATAAGTACCCTAGGTAGAGCACTGTATTCCCTATGCTTTACCAATTGTACTTTTCCCTTGCTCACCCTCAAGCCTTTGCCTAAGTTGCAACCTGAGTTAGCTCTCAAGATCGTAACATTTGGTAAAGCATTACCAACTCACCTTGCCAAATGGAACAAAGGCACAAAGAAAATTGGTCCTACGAAGAGGATGATCCTGCCAGAAGCAAACAACAAAGAGCACTTGCAGCAAGCATAGCTGAACAATTGGCAGATGAAGAATATGTGCAGGAATTATTACAGGAGGCATGAGATAATCAGACAACAGAAGATTTGTCAGAAGAAACAGATGAAGAAGAACACAAACCAGAAACCAAACACAAAGAAGCAGAAGGAGAATCTGCTCAAGGGATAGAACATCTATCAGAAGCATTAGAATTGCTCAATATTAGCAGACAATCAACATCAGAAACCACTACAGAAGAATCAAGTAGTTCAGAAATGTCTCAGGAACATGAAGGCATGGACATGCAACCAACAGCGCCAGTCCCACAAACAATAATCCAAACCCAAACCAAATCTTTCTTACCTGAACCAGGATATTTCAATGGAACAAGAAGCAAATGGGAAGATTGGTGGAGAAGCATGTTACTCTACATTGCAGGAAACGACATCACCAACAACAGACAATGAGTCACTGTAGTGCTTGCCAGAATGAAAGGAGGAACCGCTGGATCATTTGCATCAGTCACTATGAAGGATATGTTGAGAGAAACATGGTGGTCAGCATTTGATTGGGATAACTGGGCCAAGGAACTAGAGAACAGGTTTGCAGATGGAATGGGATCAGGAGAAGCAGAATGGAGGATTGAGGAATTTAGACAAGGAAGGATGCACATCCAAGACTTCTTAACTGAGTTCAAAGTCCTCAAATGAAAAGCCAACATAGATGATGGCCATGCCCTATTTTTTCTGAAGAAACATGTTCATCTCAATATCATCAAAACTATATTGGGATATCCTAATGACCAACCAACAACTTACAATGAATGGATGGCCTCTATCAATACAGTTGGAAAAGGGTACAAGTTTGCCAATTTGAAGCAACAACACCTCAGAGACAGTGGTGTCACATATAGAGGACGAGGACAACCAATGGAGATTGGATGATTAACTCTCCAAGATGCTGACAGGAAGGACACAAAATACTTCCACTGTGGAAAGGAAGGACACCTTGCAAAGAATTGCCCAGAATGTAGAAACACATGCACTCCAGCCAAAGTGCAATGCTACAATTGTGGCAAATTTGGACATATTTCAAAGTATTGCAGGGCCCCAAGATGAAGCAAGCCTAGCTTCAGAACCATGATAGAGATACTAGAGGAAGAAGAGAAACCCAAGAAGGAGGATTTTGCAGAAGGCTCAAAGTAAAATGCGTGAACTTTCCAGCCTATAATCATAGAGTTCCTGTTTCCCAGTCTCAACAATATACAGCCCTGATCAGCATCTTTCAGTGGTTAACTAACACTTTGGTCTTATTTGGCTTTGTTGTGGTGCTATTAAGGCAACAATCAAAAAGTGCCAAACATTGGGACAATTGTTTGAGTCACTATATTATTCCTCAATGACGAAACTCTCAGTGTGAACTCCTCACCACCTCCACAGTAAATCAACAAGCAAAGGTCACAGTTCTCATTGACTCAGGATGCACACATACTTGCATATCAGAGGACAAAGTCCAGGAACTAGGGATACCAGTAAAACCAATCACCGCTCCCTTTGAGGTCTTTAATGCAGACAGTACCTCAAGCACTCACAAACCCATCACCCCCTATGCCAATATTATGCTCAATACCCATGGCCACCAAGAGCAAATTGAAGCAGTAGTCACCACATTAGACTCTGCAGGCATGTTTTTAGGACATGATTGGCTAACTCATCATAACCCCAAAATTGATTGGAAGAACGGTATTGTCAAATTTACAAGGTGTCCCCCCAGTTGCAATATACCTCACTGCGATATATGCATCAAACCTCACATTTGAAAACTGCAGATACAAGAACTTGATGAGGAAGAGGAGAAACAGCCAGACCTGACCATGGCTGCCAACTTACCAACCTACATGAAGGAATACACCCATCTGTTCAACAAAACCAACTTTGATGGACTCCCTGATTATATACAATGGGATCATGAGATCAAATTAACAGAAAATGCACCCCCAGAACTCCAAGCAAAGATATACCCCATGACCCTGAAATAAGAAGAAGAACTTAATGCATTCATAGATGAAAATCTAAAATCAGGAAGGATACAAGTCTAAAAGTCACAATATGCTGCCCCATGCTTCTTCATTCCAAAAAAGGACGGGTCAAAACAATTGGTACAGGACTACCAAAAAATCAATCAGCACATGATCAAGGACAAAACACCCATCCCCCTTATCAGCAAAGTGATAGATCAACTCAAGGATGCAAAAGTTTTCAACAAATTTGATATTATTTGGGGCTACAATAATGTCCATATCAAAGAAGGAGATGAATGGAAGGCAGCCTTTTTGACCAATTGCAGATTGTTCAAACCCACAGTCATGTTCTTCAGCCTATGCAACTCCCCTGCTACCTTCTCACAAATGATGACTATGATCTTTAGAGAGATGATCCATGATGGCACTTTAATGAATTACATGGATGATTTTGTCATCCCTGCCCAGTCAGAAAAGGAACTTCAGGAACAGACCCTGCAATTCCTGAAAATTGCAGCTAGACACAACTTATACTTCAAACAATCGAAGTGTGAATTTGGGGTATCCAAGGTACCCATTCGGGGAGTCAAGGTAGGAAATGGAAAGGTGGAAATGGAGCAACAGAAGATTGAAGCTATCAGGAATTGGAACACCCCCTCCAATGTCAAAGGAGTGGAAAGCTTCCTAGGCTTTGTTAACTTCTATCGAAGGTTCATAGAAGGATTTAGTAATATTGCAGGACCACTCAATGCCCTCAAAGGAAAAACAGACTGGAGATGGGGACCTGATGAACAGAAATCATTCAACACACTGAAGCAACACATCACCAAAGAACCTGTACTAACCCTCCCTTGACTGGATGGCAAATTCCAAGTAGAAACCAATGCATCAGGATATGCCACAGGTGCTATTCTATCTCAAGAACAGGATAACAAATGGCACCCAATAGCATTTGTGTCATGCACCATGAGCCCAGCTGAACGAAATTATGAGATCTACAACAAGGAACTTCTTGCTATCATGGAATCACTGTGAGTATGGCAGCAATACCTCCTGGATGCTCGAGAAATGTTTGAAGTTTGGACAGATCACAAAAATCTGAAGTATTTCAGGGAACCACAAAAACTCAATGGGAGGCAGATGCAATGGTATCTCAAACAGCAAGACTACGACTTCATCATCAGACATATCCCTGGCAAAACTAACATGAAAGCTGACATTCTCTCTTGCTGTGACAAACCCAATTGGCAAGAAGATGACAAGGAAGTCACCTTCTTAAAAAATCTGATACAGAGGGTAGACATCAGGGGTGGTACCACCATCCCCATCATCCTACTACAGGAAGCACATTTCAAGATTATTATTGGAATGGACATTGAACAACAAATTTGAAACTGCAAGCTCCAAGAAACTGAGGTAGTCAAGGGACTTAACCACCCCTCCAAGGAGTTTAGGGAAAATAACAGACTAGTCCAGTATCAAGGGAGAATCTATGTGCCACTAGGAGATGACCTATGGTCACGAATCATACAGAAATTCCATAATGCCCTGGATGCAGGCCATCCAGGCCAACACTGGACACTAGAAGTCTTGGCAAGAGACTTTTGGTTGCCTGGCATGAGATGAGATGTGAAGAAGTTTGTAGGAGGTTGCGACATCTGCTAAAGGACACAAATCCATTAAGAATGAAAAGCAGCACCACTACATCCCCTACCCATCCCAACACACCCATGGGAAGAAATTTCAGTTGACCTTATTGGGCCCCTACCCCCTTCCAATGGACATGATGCTATTCTAGTCATAGTGGATCGTTTCAGCAAAATGATACATATTCTACCCACTTCCACATCCCTGACAGCAGGACAACTAGCCACACTATATCAGGACCACATCTGGAAATTACATGGATTGCCAAGAAAAATCATCAGTGATTGAGGCCCACAGTTCACTTCAAAGTTTATGGAAGGTCTATGTAAAGCACTCAGGATCACATGGGCCCTGTCAACAGCATATCATCCCCAAACAGATGGGCAGACAGAGCAGATCAATCAAGAAGTCGAGAACTTCCTACAGAAATATGTCAGCTATAAACAGAATGACTGGACATCATGGCTCGCAGCAGCAGAATTCCACTACAATGACAAGCAACACTCAGCAACACATCATTCCCCATTTTACCTAAACTATGCAAGGCATCCATGGAAAGGGATCACCACAACATCTTCACCAGCACCAGTGGTAGAAGAATTTGTTGCCAATCTTAACACAGCATGAGAGATCACTGCAGATAGCATGGAACAAAACCAGAAGAGCATGGTGGTTGCATATGATAGGAAGCAGAAGGAGGCCTGAAACTACCAAGTCAGAGACAGTGTATGGTTGGAAGCATCTAACATCACAACAAACTGCCCAAGCAAGAAGTTAGATTATCAGAGATATAGACCTTTCCTGATTTCAGAAGTGATTGGGAATGGAGCATATCAGCTCAAACTGCCACCTCAATGGGTTATTCACAATGTGTTCAATGAAGTTCTGCTGTCACCAGTGAGAAAACCCGAGTTTCTGGTCCAACAGCAACCTCCACCTCCACCACTGGACCTGATCAATGCCGAGGAAGAATGGGAAGTGGAGGAAATCCGAGGTCACCAAAAATGGGGTAGAGGGGTCCAGTATCTGGTTCACTGGAAGAGCTACAGTGATGAAGAAGATCAGTGGTTACCCAAGTCCCATCTGTCAAATGTGGAGGAGGCAATCCAGGAATACCTTGATAGGTTCTCAGAGTGAACCTAATTGGGGAGGGTGAAACCTGAAAATCAGATAAAAAGGCCATGTCAGACCACAAACCCAGTCAACACAAACTGGCTATCACTCTAGTACTAGTCACTTCCAAACGAGTCTGCATTACTATCTTTACAATTGCCTCTACTGCTCTCATCATTGTCATCACTGCATCTATTGTCACTTCTGAATATGACCACTCTGTTGATTGCAATGTCATTCATCAAACCCTACCCAACTGCAACAACTCCCTCATTGACCTCCAAGAAGCCTGAAGCTCCCCTACCAACCACCCTCCAAGCAGCCAAATGCACCACAGCCCAAATCAAACCACTAGCCTTTAAGCCAACTGAGAAAATGGCAATGTTGAACATAGGACATGTTAACATGGAAGAGGTAGAACCGTGCAACCAGGTTCTCTGAGACCCACTATACCTCTACAATGATCTCACCCGATCCATCAATGCCCTCACAGTACTAGAGGAACAACTCCAGTCTTTTGTAGAATCCACACACAGCCTTGCCACAATCTTAGCAGATCTGGAAGAGAATGTTATCAAATTGTGTGCTGGAAGTCATTGTGGCTCAGATGCCCAGGATTTCATTGAACATATCTCTGCCACTCTTCATTATGCCTGCACTGCACATCTTGTGCCCAAGGCACACTCCCTCCAATGCATACTTGCTGAACATCTCCATGAGTGCAACAACATTGGAGAACAGTTTACTGTCAACCACATAACCAAGGTCACTCAGTCCTATGTGTGCACTGATGCATACCCTGCTCCACTCCCCACTAGCAAATGCACTCCCCCAGCCCCCACTACAACAGAAGTCCCCATGGAGCCACCCATAGACATAGTCCAAGAACAAGACATCAAAATGGATGACTATGACTCCAATGATACCCCCACCAATGGCATGGTAGGACCTGCAGCTATCAAGGATGCCCATGCCCTTCACAAGTTCCTTCAGCAACAAGACACCAACTCACTCAAGGTATCTACCCCTACCTATTTCATTGCCCCTAATCAATTCTACACCTTGCAGAAACATGAAGAGAGTGACAACAACTATTGGTCTCAAGTCGTCTACAAATTCCTGCAGCATTATGCCAACACCCAGGCTCACTTCAAAACCAGTCACATTACCATCTATAAAGGCAGTCCAGACAATATCCCCTTCTTTATTGGTTGCGATGAACATCACACCCAGTTCACGATTGCATAAGCCAAGAAGGACCTCTCATGATTCATCGTCAAAGGATAGAAGTAAACTATCAACACCTCTTCCTGCTGTACATACATGGTCCACAAGAGGTACCTCTTTCTCTGCTAAAGGACTACCATTACTGCCATTGGATATCTCTTCCATCATTATGTTCTATCTTAGAAGGATCTTTATTTTAATTACCTGTTCATGAGGACATGAATCCTGAAGAGGAGGTGATGTTATGACTCTGGGTAGATTACTCTGGACAGTTCCATGGACCTTAGTTCTATTTCCTACTACTGGGTGTTACTTGGTATTGCCTACTCTTGTATACTCTGTGTTACCTTGTTCCCTTAGTATAAGTACCCTAGGTAGAGCACTGTATTCCCTATGCTTTACCAATTGTACTTTTCCCTTGCTCACCCTCAAGCCTTTGCCTAAGTTGCAACCTGAGTTAGCTCTCAAGGTCATAACAAGTTTGGATCAATGACCCTGTAGAGCCCAAATATACCTATGATGGAGCCTTTAGGTAAACTGTGGTAAGAGAAAGCCCAATGTGGGGAGGAGAGTCTTTTTCTGCTATCTTTAGCCAGTCCCAAACCTGCAAGAAAAATCTGGCAATGTGAAAAAGAGGACTTGAGGACCTCTAAATAACCTCACTCCCTTGATGGGCCAGCCTATCCTGAGGGAGTAAATCTAGGCTACTAACACACATGAACAAAGAGAAGAACAACAAATATGGTTACAACATAAAGGTGATTTTGGCTCCCAGAATGGAGGGTGGGAAACCCAGGCTACCAGGCAAATGCCCAATGAAGGGAATGGAAGAACAGTAGGCAGGAACTCTAGAAGCTCAAGTTCTACACGACTTATGTCATATGAAAATGAACAAAATATGAATAATAACCCTGAAAATGAGAATGCCCCTATGGAGATAGACCCTGAACTGATCCATGAGAATCTGGAATCCAATGATGGTTAGGTAGCAAATGACCCATCGAACACAGACTGGGAAATCTCTGATCAAGAGGATAAAAGACTCACTGAAGGTAGAAGAAGGTTCCCCAATAACCTGACCTATCTATGAAAGCCTCAGAAGAATATGCAGTGAAGAGGCAGTAATGTAATTGGTGGTGTAGGAATAAAGGTATATCAATTAAATCACAAACTGTGGCTTGTAATGCAAGTTTTTGGGGAGATAAATCAATAGAGAGGTTATTTGAAATGAAAACACAGATAAAAAGGATAGGTGAAGTTATTAGAGTGTTGGGGATGACTTAGACAAGTCAGGAGAGCATTTGTAATAGAGAGCTCGCAGCACAAGACACTAATCAATTCTAACTTCAAGACTTGAGTTATGGAGCTACCACAACTACTATAAGTGCCAAAGAACTCAAATTAATGCAACAAGAATGTCTGAGGAGCTACACTCAACACTACAGATCACACTAGAACACCTCAGGTGCACTGACTCCAACTGTGTGACTTCTTCAAAGCCAATTGGTAGATGCAATACACAAGGGGCCAATCCTTATAATTGGTCTTGCAGTTCTCAACTTATTGAATCTGATGTTTTATATGATATAGTTCTGGCTTTTATTTCTCTACTACTGGTGCTCTGACTGAAGAAACTTCAAATTACTTTTAAGCACGCGCTTTAGATGATTGTTTTATACACAATCCTCAGAGTGTAGTCATAGCAAGTGGGTTTCTTGCTAGACATATGTCCTAAGAGGTGATTTATATATTCATGAGTGAGGTAAAAACAAATACAAAGTTATGATGACTTTACAATATGATGTATGACAAATGAAACATTAAACAAGTGTTATTTTTAGGAACTGTCCAATCAGGATATGATGGAAAAACAAGAGCACATGGTCATGTGAAATAGTTCTGTATTTGTTCTGTGATTGGCTTGCTGTGAGAGCTGAATTTGATTCTAGTGGATCTGGCAAGTCATCTAGGGAACTCTACTAATTCTGGATTTGTCAAGATGTGCTTTGCAAAGCTTGGCAATCATAAACAATATATCATTCTGGGTCTGTCAGATCATTTTGTACCAGAGCACATGCATGCATGCACATAGTAAGACACTTCTCACAATTGTCTAGAAACCTGACCATTAGCCCAAGTTAGAGGCCCAGGACTCATGACTGGTCATAGGATTCACATCCTGACTGCTGCTGCTAATTCTCGATGCCATTCCATAGCTACCACTACCTGTGATCATGGGTTCAAGATACACATTTAGTTTTATTATATATGTGTTCTCAAAATCATTAACACTGCATGTGCAGACTCCTAAGATACACCTGCTTTGCAAAGTGCACATGCTGATGCTATGTGGTCTGTATTACACAGAGGGATCATTGATTGTTACTGTTTCTTAGTGTACTGTGTTATCATACACTGTAATGATGCCTTTTAAGGTTAAATGAAAATTCACCATAATATCTCCCCCTCACTATAAATGACTGTCCTCAGTCTCTCTACTACAACATTCAGCAATTGTCACATGGTTATTGACCCTCTGTTCCCTTTTACTGAGTGATGTCATTGATTGTTCTGCCTTTAGAAGCTTCTTGTTTCTAGATGAGTCATAATTCCCTTTTTAGATTTTTGTCTTTGATCTCTTCTTCTGCTCTGAACACTTAGCTGCATATGGGACCTTCTGTATGGATCAATCGACCCTGTGCCTTGAGGCAGCTCTTGGGTACCTCACACTTGGAGGATCACCAATGAGGCAAGTAATTCTTTACCTTGTGGAGCCTCATGTCCAAAGTTTAATTTCTGCAGCTTATCTCTTATCTGATCAATCTAGCCTGGCTTCTAACTTCTTAGATGCTGGACTTCCCTTAAGAAGTGATGGGATCAACTTCTTAAATTTTAATTATTAGCCTAAGTTCTTGCAGGCTGCTTCTAAGCTTCTTGTCATCACAATATGAGTTCTCGCACTGACCTGCTGTAGTAGTTTAAGTGTAAATTATTCTCACAGTATCACAACATGCTTTTCTGATTACTGATTTTTGCTGCTGAGGAAGCAATGCTTGGGAATCAGTTTGTGCTGATGGAAGACAGACTTCTGTTTTGGTTGAGAAGCATCAATGTGCATCAGTCAGAAGCTGTGTGAGCATAGCCATCTCTTTATTCTATAAAGTAAGGTTTCTCTTACATCTTTCTGACAGTCCTCAACTTTGTCTTGACAGTTCTCTTCTCATGGATCATTCTCATCTTCCTCCCTCTGCTTCTCAGGATTCTTCTGATGTGGAGCTACTTGAGCTCCTGTATGCATCTGACCCTACTCTTCTTGAGCATATGCATCTGAATGTCTAGATGCAGGCCTTGCAGAGGCAGATGGCTTCTCTACAGCCATCATCTCCTGCCAGTTCCCCCTGTGCTAACATTGCACTGAGTGAGCTTTTATTTTCTGTTTTATTTCTTTTCTTGATTTATTTCTTCTAGCATTTTAGGTTTACCAACTTTACTGGCTTTCTCACCATCTTCACTCTCATTGGATGTACCACCACATCCACTATCAAGTGGACAGCCCTCACCATTGTCTGGCACTTCACCAGCATTTTCTGTCTGAAACCTGCCTAGTGCAACACCCCTTCAACAGTCAATTTTCTCTGACCAACTACATACAAGTGGCCATGCATCGTCAATGGCTCAAAATCCACCTCCCACTGGAGGTGCTCTGTTTGTGCCTAGGGACATGCCTCCTCCTCCTGATCTTCCATTTGCTACTATGTACAATCCAAGTATGTGTTACTCATTCTATATTTCTTTCTATATTATTTTTCTGAGGTTGGTTATGCTCCAACCTTGACAGAGACTATCTGAGCCCTCCCTGGCCATTTACAACCATCTGAGTTGACTCCCATGGTTACCACAAAGGAGAAAGGCTGTCAGGCTGCTCTGATTCATGAGAATCTGGCTGATCTTGACTACATGCTCTCTCCTAACTCTGACATCAACATTATAACTTTCAGTATGCCAGCTTTGTACAAATGTGAGCTTTCTCCATCTGCCAAACAACCTCCTGTGAAATCTGTGTGTGAGAATAGTTCCAACAAATGTGCTAAATTCCAAGGCCAGGTAATGTGTGACACCACGAAACTATATAAGTCATCAAAGTAGCTGTTACTCCATTTAGATGCCTCACTCATCCCTTCATCTTCAGACTCTCAAGCTGCCAAGTTCAGAGCTGCTGCATTGTTATCTCAGGGCACACTCTTTTCTGCTACCAAGCAGATGTTCACACTACCTCTCATTGACATATGTATTATTCTCTTCTCAACTATTTGGCTCTTTTTAATTCTTCATAGGACAACATCCCCATGGGCCTTGACTGCCTTAACTGCCTTCATGGCTTTATGGAGTGTGGTCTGGGCACTTTCCCTGATCACATCATCCAAATGCTACCTTTTGGCTCCATGCTGGAACTTGAGAACCAAGTCAAACTCATCAAGTGCAAGTAGTGCACTTCAGGAAAGACACTGTTTTGCAACCATTGTGTCCATCCTTTCATGCAACAGTCCCTTGCTGAGTTAATTCATGTTGCTTCAGTCTTGTCTGGCATATGTATGTGGTGTCCTCTTACAGTGACTCAAACAATTGTCCCAATGTTTGGCACCTTTTGATTGTTGGCTTAATATCACCACAACAAAGCAAGATAATGCCAAAGTGTTGGTAAGCCACTGAAAGACATTGATCAGAGCTATGAATTGAGCCAAGGCTTAAGCAATTTAATGAAGATCTCAAGGAGATATGCTCAATTCAATTTGATCACTCATTGGGACAATCGTTTGAGTAGGTATTAAAAATATAAGAATCTAAGGGGAGACAAGTTTTCTGATATCAGAAACATGTCAGATGGTTACCATAACAACTGTACCTTGGTTGGTTCCTGATCTCAAGCTATATAACAAGAGTTAAAACTGTTTCAGGCCCCCAATTTCATCATGTGCTCTATCTCTTCTCCTCAAAAAGAAAACATCCTTTCTCTTGCTTCCAATGGCTATCCTACTTGCCAGATTGCTTCTAAAACTGATGTTGGAAAGTCTACTGTGTCCAGAGCCCTTCAGGAATACCTTCCCAATCGACAAACACCTTCTGCTGGTCATCCTTCCTGACTTTCCCCTACTGATAAACATGGTGTTATTAAATAAATCACCTCTGGAAAGGCTACCAATGCTGTTCAGGCCACCAATCACATCAATTCCACCATTGCCCATCCTGTCTCTGTA
>KQ962004.1:0-11033 GCA_001563735.1 Leucoagaricus sp. SymC.cos
CTGCTTACCGCGATACCGCCACTCGCGTCGCAAACTACTTCCTGGGAAACATCCCTTCTGATGGAATCGTACCATGGTGAACTCAATTCTCCGTGAGAAGACCACATATATCTTAGAATGCTAATGTGCATTTGAGCAGGGATTTTAATGCCCCTACTGTTCCCGCTCCGCGCCCAGCTGACTCTTCTGCAGCAACTATTGCGGCGAACGGTTTACTCCTTCTCTCCAGACTTGAGACTTCCCCTGCCCTCAAGAAGCAATGGAGTGATGCCGCGATCGGAGTATGGTCTTTTCTTATTTCCTTTTCATCCGATTAATCCCGTTCATCAGCTCCTGGCTAATGTGACCAAGCTCGCCTGGGACTCCTCTTGGCAAAGCTTACTCTCCAATGGAACGGTCAATGAGCCCGCTAACAATCAACTCACTGGAACTGTCTACGGTACGCCTCTCTCCTTTGTCTTCATTGTTTGAGATCTGACGGTAATCTGTGGGATTATAGGAGACTATTATTACGTTCAGGCAGGGAACGAGCTGATCTCCATGGGTCTTGTATCATGTGCCCAAGGGCAGGCTGCGCTCTCAGCCAATGACGCTTATGAATCTGGTAAGCTTAGACTGTGTACCCTACTATTATCTATTGTTGTTGCGCTGCTGCTCACTGTCGCATAGACTAGTATAGCATCTGCTGGTCAGTATAATTGTTCTATTTGACATGATCGAAGTCCAAATATAGCATCTATCTGTGTCTCGTTCAAACCTCAACCTGAGTGACCACAGCTTTGGTCATTTCTTATCAGGCAATATGACATGATCGAAGTCCAAATATAGCATCTATCTGTGTCTCATTCAAACCTCAACCTGAGTGACCACAGCTTTGGTCATTTCTTATCAGGCAAGAATCGGCACGAAGTACGCAATCTCCACGACAATGCAAACCTGCTGGCATCAGCCGTGCCCTACTTGTTCACAATAATGTCCAACTCCTAAAATGACACATGCTAAGGGCGTATTTAGGCGCTATGTTCTCTTGACACTCTTTTTCTGCTGCACTTTGCTGCAACCAGCCATCCCAAAGCTGCTCAGACTCTTCGAAGTGTCCTATCCCAAGATACACACTTTGGCTGTACTGGTTTCATTGCTGCCAATGGTTCTCGGCGCGATGATTACTCCCGAGCTTTTCTCACCACTTATTCCCCAAAAAATTCTCGCGACCTTTGAATCGCTTCCAAACCCTGCAATGTATCCTCAATATACAGACCGGACAGTTGGGGACTTACAATTCTTCGTTCCTGATCTGTGGACACCTGGTTTCTTTCCGGCTACAGGATACGCGTTGAACACGCGTACTAAGAAGTTGTGCGGTGCAACACCACAGAATAAGCTGGGGGTCGCTGACTGACCGGAGTTGAGCCGTGATGCGAGTACTGCATTGATACTACTCCAAGTCAACAACAGCGTAGACCATGATGTCGGGTTCCTGAGCTACCTTTTCGTGGAGGAATTAGTCGTGTGAGTGACATATTAAACTTTGCTTTGAAACCCGCATAACGGCCTACAGGAACCTGCATAACCAAACTGCTATAACAGCAGTGAACAGCTTTGCCCAATAGCTTGCGAGTCGTTTCGATCCTAATGTGGGATGGGCAAGGAGCTGGGATGCGCCAGACCCAGAATTCCTGGTATGTATTCTGCTCCTGGCCAATGTGACCAAGTTCGCCTGAAACCCCTCTTGGCAAAGCTTGCTTTCCAACGGAACGGTTGCCGAGCCCTTCAACAACGAACTCACTGGGACTGTCTACGGTACGTATCACCGTCTCTCGTTTTTCTTGCGCGAACGCTTTACTACATCTTGGTGTTATATGGATTACTACTGCGTTCGAGTCGGGAACGAGTTGATTTCTATGGGTCTTGCATCTTGCGACCAAGGTTATGACATTACGAAAATATTAAACGCCAGATAAGACTATATATGGTCAGATCTAGCTGCAAGTACATATTATATACCCAACCGTACCTAGATATTACAATATAATCCTCATCTAGTGCCCATTTGGCGCCCAGAGGTTTCGTGATGATACTACGGTGTCGGACAGCGACGTCAGTAAAACAGCTAAAACAATGTGTGATGATATATTATAATACATGGGCGGAGTCGGTCAAAGTAATGGTTAATATGATACATGATGACATACATTAAAGTAAAGATGTCAAGTAATTCAGTGTGAGGGGAAATACCTGACACGGTAGAGTCTCGACGTAGCATGTATTCCCATGAATTGGTAAGCGGGGAAAGTGTTTTGACATGTGACACCATCACATTCGGACGGTCACAGGTTTTTCGCGGACCGACTTCAGATTCCGGAGAAGGCGCATCGCCCCTCGCCTCATCATCGTTTTTTTCCTTTAGCCTTGTTACCTGTCTCTCACAGCTAATGCCGCCAACACATCAATCTATATTGCTACGACTCAATGCTTTGAACTACACCTCAGAGGTCATGGACTCTAACTTGACCTACCACAACCGGTTCCTTGTCATCTCAAGAGGGTGAAGAAAACGATAGCCGTATTGCTTACAGGGAGTGGCGGGGATATAGGATGTGTTGCCTTCTAACGTAGGGATCATGCTCCTGTATGTCCCTTCGTTCCCTAGCTTTCGTCTCATTCTGATCACATGAGAGGTTAAATACCATAATCACCAGTACTCCGCTCTTTGCCTCCTTCCACCATCATGTCCAACAATGTGTCCGATTCATCCCGAGCTCCTCCACCTCTAGTGGCCTTAAATACCGCGACGCATTGCCAATATACGGAATAGCGTAGAGCATGCATGTACGTGGGGGTTGAGATTGCCACCTACGTGAGTCGCATCGTGTGCATATATGCAGTGCTGACATCCTTGAACACCACTGTCGATGCGCTACTGTGTTCGCTATTATGCTACTTGCCTTGGCTTTCTTCGCAACTCCGAGTTCAGTGCCAACATTCAAGATATACAGTAACCTAGTAAGTACTTCTCGCTCGAACCATATCCGCATTTCAAGTACTCTATCAGGCACTCATCTATCTAACGCCTTCCATGTGGTATGTCCTCGCCCCTTCTTTGCATTCAATTTTTCTGATATTAGTGCATATAGTCAGATTTTTATCCTCGCAATTACTTGTGGGTTCACCTTTGCTTTTGGAAGGTTTGTTGAAGGTGATTTCGGTCATAAACCCCCAACATGTACCTACTTGCGTTCCTGTAATCTGTAGCTCTAGTCAATAGAATGAGTTTGATGTTACCATTAGTGTGATTTGATGGCCTATGGAGCTGGGAGGTGTGTCTCGATTAACCGCCATGGTTATCCAGAAATACATTCTCATGCACTCGAGAAGGTGCCATGTATTGGGCACATGGCAGGTCTTCCAATATGTGAGTTTAAACTCCTGCATTGGCATACCCACTACATATTCCTATGTATCAATACTTATTCTAATACATGACGATGTATTTCTGAGGTCATTTTACTGACGGAGGCCTATGGATCAAGTAAGTTCGGCTTGCTACCATCTGTCATCATTGCGCCATTTCTCACTGTTGACTAGACTGGTATAGCATCCACTCAACGGTGACTGTCCTGATTTATGGATGATTTAAATGTAATCAAGTATTTAACTATCGCACCCGAAATTCAACTCGATCGGCCGCATCCGAGTCCGTCACTAATATCAAAGAAGTATCTACATGGATTACTTGATAGCGCATATTACAATATAATCCTCATCTAGTGCCCATTTGGCGCCCAGAGGTTTCGTGATGATACTACGGTGTCGGACAGCGACGTCAGTAAAACAGCTAAAACAATGTGTGATGATATATTATAATACATGGGCGGAGTCGGTCAAAGTAATGGTTAATATGATACATGATGACATACATTAAAGTAAAGATGTCAAGTAATTCAGTGTGAGGGGAAATACCTGACACGGTAGAGTCTCGACGTAGCATGTATTCCCATGAATTGGTAAGCGGGGAAAGTGTTTTGACATGTGACACCATCACATTCGGACGGTCACAGGTTTTTCGCGGACCGACTTCAGATTCCGGAGAAGGCGCATCGCCCCTCGCCTCATCATCGTTTTTTTCCTTTAGCCTTGTTACCTGTCTCTCACAGCTAATGCCGCCAACACATCAATCTATATTGCTACGACTCAATGCTTTGAACTACACCTCAGAGGTCATGGACTCTAACTTGACCTACCACAACCGGTTCCTTGTCATCTCAAGAGGGTGAAGAAAACGATAGCCGTATTGCTTACAGGGAGTGGCGGGGATATAGGATGTGTTGCCTTCTAACGTAGGGATCATGCTCCTGTATGTCCCTTCGTTCCCTAGCTTTCGTCTCATTCTGATCACATGAGAGGTTAAATACCATAATCACCAGTACTCCGCTCTTTGCCTCCTTCCACCATCATGTCCAACAATGTGTCCGATTCATCCCGAGCTCCTCCACCTCTAGTGGCCTTAAATACCGCGACGCATTGCCAATATACGGAATAGCGTAGAGCATGCATGTATGTGGGGGTTGAGATTGCCACCTACGTGAGTCGCATCGTGTGCATATATGCAGTGCTGACATCCTTGAACACCACTGTCGATGCGCTACTGTGTTCGCTATTATGCTACTTGCCTTGGCTTTCTTCGCAACTCCGAGTTCAGTGCCAACATTCAAGATATACAGTAACCTAGTAAGTACTTCTCGCTCGAACCATATCCGCATTTCAAGTACTCTATCAGGCACTCATCTATCTAACGCCTTCCATGTGGTATGTCCTCGCCCCTTCTTTGCATTCAATTTTTCTGATATTAGTGCATATAGTCAGATTTTTATCCTCGCAATTACTTGTGGGTTCACCTTTGCTTTTGGAAGGTTTGTTGAAGGTGATTTCGGTCATAAACCCCCAACATGTACCTACTTGCGTTCCTGTAATCTGTAGCTCTAGTCAATAGAATGAGTTTGATGTTACCATTAGTGTGATTTGATGGCCTATGGAGCTGGGAGGTGTGTCTCAATTAACCGCCATGGTTATCCAGAAATACATTCTCATGCACTCGAGAAGGTGCCATGTATTGGGCACATGGCAGGTCTTCCAATATGTGAGTTTAAACTCCTGCATTGGCATACCCACTACATATTCCTATGTATCAATACTTATTCTAATACATGACGATGTATTTCTGAGGTCATTTTACTGACGGAGGCCTATGGATCAAGTAAGTTCGGCTTGCTACCATCTGTCATCATTGCGCCATTTCTCACTGTTGACTAGACTGGTATAGCATCCACTCAACGGTGACTGTCCTGATTTATGGATGATTTAAATGTAATCAAGTATTT
The DNA here is from genome assembly GCA_001563735.1 of Leucoagaricus sp. SymC.cos. Taxonomy (NCBI): domain Eukaryota; kingdom Fungi; phylum Basidiomycota; class Agaricomycetes; order Agaricales; family Agaricaceae; genus Leucoagaricus; species Leucoagaricus sp. SymC.cos. Next base: position 5,379 of record KQ962004.1, read on the forward strand.
AACTATCGCACCCGAAATTCAACTCGATCGGCCGCATCCGAGTCCGTCACTAATATCAAAGAAGTATCTACATGGATTACTTGATAGCGCATCAAGGGCCATACCGGATACATACCAATCACCTCATTCTTCTCAGTCAAATTCTCGTATCGACGGGACACATAGTACCTCTTTGAAAGGGTTGCAAAGGAAAGGCGTCCAGCACCGGCAGCAATGGGCAACGATGTACTAGCAAACGCAGATGGCCCTCCTGGTTGCAAATGAGTGTGAGACGTCAAAGGCTTAAAATATCGCTTTCACCTGTTTGAAGATAGACATTATGACAATGATTTCTCAATCAACATCAAGTACTCCGCATCCACCCAGCGAGAGTGTTCACAGAAAGCGCCATTGGTTAACGACACCTTCGAGATCAGTAAAAATAGCTAACTGAGTTTCAGCTGATGCGCGCGCATGCAATAAGTAGTACTTGTGTCAGGAAACCCTCTAGCTAAAAGAACAGCGCAAAAACTGGTGACTATATTCGGATGCTATTCATCCCCTCTACGTGTGTATCCAAGTCACCCGCGACTAAACAATCAATAATGAGAAGGTATGCTTTAGCGGTCCATACACTCCGGGTGTCATCAGAAGCTCGAATTGCATGTGCTCTCTTGTTGACCATGAGAACGTCTTCCGAAGTTGTGGAAATCTGAAACATATTAAATCGAACGAATTTTCGTCCTAGTAGAAAACAACAACCCTCAGGATGTTCTCCAAAGCCTTTACAGCGCTTGTTCTTACTACTTCTGTACTCAGTGTTAGTGCAGTTCCTGCACCTACATCACCGTGTGCAGCTGTGCACATTATTGCTGCTAGAGCGTCCACTGAACCACCTGGTGCTGGTATCATTGGTGCTTTGGCCAGACAAGTTCAACAACAGAGTAGCCAGACCGTTTCGACTGTTGCAGTCGATTACCCTGCAACCCTGACGGACTATGCAAATAGTTCTGCTCAGGGAACCGCGGCGACTATGACCTTGTTGAATGATCAGACGAACGCATGCCCGGACCAGAAGATTGTTCTTGTCGGATACTCTCAGGCCAGTAGTTGATATGCTCCAGAGGTCATGAGGAGTGACATTTATATACGTAGGGAGCCCATGTTATCGGTGATGCCGTAGCTGGAGGCGGTGGCGTTGCCGGTCTGGGACCTGCGACCGCTCCTGTCTCAGCAGACGTTGCGAATCGAGGTAAGCTCACAGAAAAATCGAGTTGAAGACAAGGCTTGGATAATCTCTTCCCTATTCAGTGAATGCCATCGTCCAAATGGGCGATCCCCGTCACGTTGCTGGGCAACCATTCGACAAGGGTACATCCCAGAGGAACGGACTCTTCCCGCGAGCTGCAAACCAACGATACAGCTCTGCCCTCCAACCTCGCATCCAATCCTATTGTGATTTTAACGATCCGTTCTGCGATTCGGGTATCGATACGGAAGTCCACTTGACGTACCTTGATAGATACCAGAACCGAGCTGCGCAGTTCGTCCTTCAGCAAGTTGGAGGGTAAACGAAAATATTATCAGGTATTTATGTATGTATGTAGTCGTATGTAGTCATTTGTAGTCGTTCAGTAAATCAGGGAATAGCTCTATGAAGCCTGAAGATCAGGTTGTCCCTGAGATAAAACCAGACAGAATGGGAATATGCGAAAACAATGTGGGTCCAGATAAACGGAAATCGGAACGACTTGACGAGCATTTTTCAGGAGCCTCAATCGTCTCACTTAAGGACCATATGTACTCGTGGGTAACGGAAGGACCATGTAACTTTAATTCAAAGCGGATAGATGCGATGCTCTATTGACCCGGCGTAACCATCAGTTTGTGTTCACCTGCTCGCTGACCAACGTCATAAAAGTCAAGGTACTGGCTGATAAACTCCCACGTTCACCCCGTGATTCCAAATGAAGGAGCAGAAATATTCAGACGCAGTGTCTGGCATCAGATCACCGCCGCTAAGAGCTACATGGGCCAAAGGAAAAAGATAATTTGAGTATTTCAAGAAAAACAAAGGAATAAGATCTACTGGCTGCGACAAACCCCACAAGCTGAATATGAAATTAGTTAAACTACAGTGACGAGGGTCGGGGGATCCGGGATAGGGAAGTGATAAGGTAATTAGCCATAGTTGAGGCGGAAGATATCGTTTTGCCTGTGAATTGCAAATAATCAGCACCTGCACGACGAGCAGATCCCTGAACATACACGTAATAGTTTCCGCCTTCAGAAAGAAGCTGGAATGTCTGGCTGAACTGCAAGGGATTGGGACTATCGTCGACCTAAAGTGGAAAAAAGATAGAAATCAGGAGTCAAGGAAGGTCATTGTATTGAGCGGAGTGTACGCACGACTAATAATCCGGTGATGAACACGAGAATACCGCTAGTTGAGTTGGATGGTTGGGCATCCATTGACGTGACTTTGTGCTGAACCTTCTGGAAAGGGAGTTCCTGTGCACGAAGGTGAGTGCCGAAGTCCAGGGGTTGCGTTTTGGAAGGGTGGTACCGTGATCTTCTCGAGGATGCTCTTTGTGCCAAGGATCTGGGTGCCTTCCCATGTTAACATGGACTGGTCTCTCTAGGATGTTGTCTGTGAGGGGTCACGCTCTTGCGGTTCAGAGGATACGCACATATAATGGGGAAAGACCGCTACGATTTGAATCGAAAAGTTGATAGTAGTAGTCGGTGAACTGCTTTGCAATTGCTTGAAAGTTAGCCATGGTGGTAGGTGTACAATGTGAGGAGGATGTTGAACTTGTATTTAATGGGCAAATCAAATCACGATTATCAGTTTGTAGCACCACGTGACGGCCAATTGTTATGGGAGTTTGTTAGCCCTGATATTGACACAAGTATACATAGCTGCTCGTCGTCCTGCACGTTGTCAAGGCCCTGGCTCGTCCTTTCTCTTCTATCATTACATCTTCTCTCCGTATCAGTCGGCATATTGCTAGCCCATAATACCCCTCCCACCGGCGCGCAATGTCCCACTTTTCGGAAGTAGCGCGGCCAACCATGCGCCGCAAATCTTCGGCGCAGAATCTCCTTTCGTCTTTCAAGTCGGCCACATCCTCCTCCCAGTCGGTTAACACGATACCTGCGGTTCCAGTGCCAATACAAACAGGCACAGGCACGATCTCCTCGGTGACTGGCATGAGTCTCGCTTCCGCATTTGCCAGTGCCTCCACTCCGACCGTCTCTACTCCCCTTGTGCGAGGTGACAGCTCAGGTTTAGATGCTCAGGCACAGTATGCTGCCAGTCTTGCTGGTGCGACAAGTCCACCGCTGGGGTCAAGCACGTCCGTAGAATTCTTGAGAGATTTGTTGCAGAAGAGGCTGGTTATTCTCACATATTTCAGAAACGTATTTGAGGGGTACGTTTCGTGCTCTCTCTCGTATTAGCGAAAAAGGACCTCATGTCTATGCTTGAACGCTGCCCGGCTTTTAGTCGAAGTTACTGGTTCCACACACTCCTCATTAGCCGTGCGAGCCTAGAGAAATGTTCCAATAATGTGGATATAAAGAAGCGGTGAGCTTGGCTGTTCGTATCGTGATGGACTGGTGATGACATGGATTCTGTAGAACATATCGCTTCGCCACTCTTGGGTTCTCGCTATCAAATCTACTTGATATCAATAACCCGCAAGACCTGCTGCGGGCCATCTTGAACACTGTGACCGAGTATGATCAGGCGAAGGAAGAGAACGATAGACCAAGAATGGTGCGTGGTAAATTACAATGAGTTGAAATAGAAGAGGACCGTAATACTTTCATTTCTGCAGAAAGAAATCTTTAAAAAAGCACCGAAAAAGAAAGGCGGCCCTGGTCTATCGGAGTATACGGGATCAGAGCTGGGGACGGACGCGTCGTACTTAATGACGCCGCACATGGTGAGCCGCCTCTATCCCTGCAAGGATCAGCATTAACCCATTTGGTCAAACAGCCCTTCTCGCTGGATTACCACGAGACAGTGCTTTCACTTCTTGACGTTGTGTCGGAGGTGTACAACAAAATCTCTAAAATACTTGGTCCATCGTCTCTCCCTCATTCAACCAATAGTCTTGGCCCTCTGGCAACAGTCACGCCATACCCCGGAGTATCATACCTATTTGCGTCCGAAGCCAACAATCAGAGTACCCAGTATCCCGGCACGTCGTTATCACATGCTCCTTCACAACAATCACATTACCACAATTCGTCATCGAATCTGAATGTCAATCAACCTGTACAGTTTCCGAGTGCGACTGGGTCATCAACAACACTCACGGGAAGTTCAAATTCTGGCGAGACTGATGCCCTCAATTCGCTATGGTCAATAGCTAACGCCTGCACGGTCGGGATGGGAATGGGCGCCAACTCGCATCCAACGATCAGTTGGTCCCCGGCACAAAGTGATATGATACTAAAAATTGATGCAAAACTCAAAGTGTGTATTATAAACTTCTTACCGTACGACGTTCACTCATGTATCAACAGAAATTGACCTCACTGTTACTGAAAGATCTCAATACGCTCGCGAGAAAAGGAATACAGGATGAACTTGAATCACTCACTCTGTTACAAGGCTTCGCCGTTTCAGACGACCCCACTACTTCTAATGGTTCTGGAAGGAGCTTATACGACTTTGATGGATAACAGGTCCAGTGATTTCTGACTATGACGAACAAAACACTTCTACACGCGACAAGGAGACACAGGACGAGCCACAGCGTTTCCCGTCGTAATGATTCACCCACCAGGTCTGTTAATGGCCGTTCATACTTTCGTTCATGCAACCAAAATTGGCCCACCCCCCGGACGCCAGGGCAGGGCAGGGCTATTCTTCGTTCTTCCCACTGACATTACTTGGAAGCCAACTGGCTGATTAACAGGTGCCGGAGCACCGTATTATTGAGTGTATTGTGTATAGTATATTTGTCGATAGCGTACATATTCCGATTGATAATTAGCTATTAGTTGAGGATACCTTAGAGACGAACTTTTGTTGATCCGGCGATATGCGGGGTGTGGAATTGTTTGCGGTGTTGTGCGAACTTTGTTGCGAAAAACTGTGCAGCTCTTCGGAACGATGCAGGCGGCCAGCTCGCCCTATTTTCCTTCCCTACCACAGCCTTACTACCAGAATATATATCACATCCAGCCCCTCGGTGTGTATATCTGGAAAAATAGAATATATCTGATGTTGAACTTTCATAGCTCCCCAGGATCATGAGCTCAAGCGCCAGTACCTCACTCTCCTGCCCCCGCAACAAATCGTTGAGATATGCCTTACCTTCGACGTGCACGTACCACCGTACATCAAAAGCACAATATGGCCGCCGGACATAAATGTTGCTATTGCGAATTTGCGCAAGCCGACTGTCAATGGAGACTCATCAACGTCGCAAAAAGACAATGATAAACCTCCAGAGCCTGTCATGGCCTCGTTGGAAAAGCCACCAGAAGAGAATAATACCATTGAACCGGGTACATCTACTACAGAGACACAGACGGCGGAGTCTCAACCACCAGATAAACCGACAGACGGTACAACCATGACCACGACGGCCACAGTGACGCAGACACCTGCTCCGCCAACGACTGCTCCCCAACCTCCTACCCCTGCTGCATCCCAGG
>KQ962004.1:11090-37107 GCA_001563735.1 Leucoagaricus sp. SymC.cos
CAGCCATACCCCCACCAGCCTTACGGTTATCCTCAGCATCCTCCTGCAGCGTATCCTCACGCTCCATATTATCCACATCCCCCTGGTTATCCGTCTTACCCTCCGTCGTCATATCCTCACTGTCCACCCGTGCTTAATGGCTACCCGCACCCTCCTCATCCTCATCCAAGCTATCTCCCACCACCCCCGCCCAATTCCGTGTTCCCCACTCCTCATGTCCCACAACCACCAGCCCACCCAGAGCAAGGTTCAGATGATCTGCCAAGTTACGAGGAGATGATTGTTGAAGCTTTACAGGAGTCGACGGATCCTGAGGGATGCGCGCCGAAGGATCTGTTTACCTGGATGGCTGCACGATATCCATTGCAATCAAATTTTCGACCGTCGGCGAGTCAGGCATTGCAAAAGGCTTACAAAAGGGGGAGATTTGAGAAGAGTAATAACGGGAAGTATCGCTTGAGCGCGAGCTGGGAAGGAGGCAATGTACGCGCATCGCCCACGTCAATTTTCTCTGCCTTAACATTTCTTGCCTTGTGTGTAGACCTCAAGACGGACGACACGACGTCCGCAAACACAGTCGCAGTCGCAGACGAACGCGATGTCCAACAGTTCTGGATCCCCGTTCACGCATGCACCTCTTGTTCATCACCATCAACAGCAACAGAATGTCCATTCCCCACCCTATCCAGGACAGCCATATCCTCATCCGTACGGTGGGCCCATTCCACCGGGTTATCCAGGTTATCCGCATCCACAAGCCCAGCCTCAAGTTCAACCCCAGCCCCAGGCAATTGCGTCAGAGGCTGCGAAAACCACGGCGGAGAAAACTACCGCCCCTATTGGAGAGCCTTCTTCCGATGTGGACAGAGATACATACGAAGCCGCACAGAACATCCTCAAAGCCATCAACTTTGGTGATCTCTTCCAAATTGCAGAGGGAGGTGGAGATGGCAAAAAGGCGAATGATGTATCCGTTGATCAACTCACATCACTGCTCGTTCAAGCGCAGAATGCCATTTCACAACAAGTGGATGCAACTGCGTCTGTTGTTTCACCACCTACTGCACCCCTACCAACGTTGTCTGCTTCCGCAGGCGTTGCTGTAGCTCAGGGAAATGTGTCGGAACCACCTACAAATGTAAGGGCGGAGTTGCAAGCACAACTTGCCTTGTTGGCTGCACAGTTGGCCGAGTTGAACCAAGAAGATGGAGAGGCAGCTGTTTCACCCAGTACTCAGCTTCAGGCTGTTCCTCCTTTGGAACCACAACCGCAGATACAACCTTCTGAAGCACAACAACCATCAGCAGCTTCATCGTCAATATTTAACCAACCATTCATGGACGCACTACTACCACCTGATTTCTCATTACCGGGCCCCCAAGCACAAGCGCAGATACAACAACCTAGTACATCATCCGCATCATTACCCTCACAGCCTGAGGCGCCGCAAGAACAACCCCCACCAACACAACAGGAGGATATTCCGATTGATCCTGTTCTCCAAGGTCTTGAAGGCATGGTGGAGGAGCCTTCAGTTGCTATGCCAGCCACACAGTCGGCACAACCGCCTGCTGTGGACTCTGCTTTGACAGTAGACCCTCAATCGTCAGCGTCGGTATCGGCCGCTGCTTCTTTAGCGGCCCCTCCCCCACCATCACTACCAACGCCACCACCGCCGCCGCCTCCTCCGGTTTTTGCTGCTACTGAGACAACGCCCACGCTGGCACCAACATCAACACCAACATCGCAACCTGCGCCACCTACGCCAGAACCTGCACCACCAGAGCCAGAACCGCATGTTACAACACCTAACTTTGTGGATGGTGAGACGGATGGCGACGATGACGATATGGAGGAGATTGCTTGATTGATGGACTTTTTTCTTGATTGCTTCGTTTCTGTTTGGCTTTAGGTTGTTCCTTCTTGTTTTATTATGCTTCGTTTGTAGTTGGATTATTCTATGTGATGCTTATTTTCATAGTGCACTCTGGCAAGACTTTGTCACACCCCAGATGTGGTATAACGTCGACCAGTCAAATGAACTCGTTCAACAAGCAGTACAAAACTTGGGTGTCGAATATTGTAAATAATACATTGTTAGCCCTTTTATTGACCGCCGAATTAAGCAAGGGCTTGGATGACAGCATCATAGGCGGACTTGGGCTGATAGTTGTTATCCCAGAGGAGAGGGGTCGAGCTCGCGCGCCAAGAATTCTAGTAAGGGTTTGTCCAATCAGAAATTGGAGCGGGGGAAAAAGAGGGCAAGCAGATACATACGACATCAGCAACACCCCAGGAGGTGATAGTAACGCACTGAGGAGTGGCAAGGCAAGCATCAACGACAGCAGTGTAATCACTAGGAGCAGCGCCAGCAATATCGAGCTCGGTGATAGCAACATCGAGACCAGTAGCAGCAAGCGCGGAAAGAGCAGCTTGAGCACCACTAGCGCCTCCGGCATTGAGATGCATTTGAGTACCAACGCCATCGATGAGCTTCTCGTTGCTGTTCACGCGCCCGATGAGGCCGACCATTCCCTGGACCTTGGCATTGTTAGAGTCGAGGTTGTAGTCGTTGATGTAGAGTTTGGCACCACTATCGGCGGCACCGGCGGCTTGGAAGGCGATCGTCACGAAGTTTTCGCCTAGCACGTCGAAGAAGACGCTGGAGCGGAGAGTACCATCCTCGTTCAAGCATTCGCTAGAAACAAGAAAAGTAAGTCGGATGGTGTGCTAGTATATCCAAGTGAAGGATTGAACACTCACTTTACGACATCCCACTAGTTCGGAAAAGACAAAGTAGAAAAATCATAGGTGAAATGTTTCTGGAAAACTATGGAAGGAAAATGCTCACGGCGTAGATCTTTCCTTGGTACCGTCCAGCGACGTTAGAGATATGGTTTTGAATGACTGACGTCAAGGTGGCACTGTCTGAAATGCTGCTAACCCAGCCGGGAAGCTGAGAGTGCCAAACTAAAATGAGCCAGAACGATTAGTGGATGAATGAAAGGCGCAGTCGGTCGAGGATTCCGACTTACCTAGAGTGTGGCCACGGATTAGTTTGCCATTGGAGGTGGCCCAGTCCACGAGGGTGTCAGCATTGCCGAAAGTGAACTGGTCCTGGCTGGCTTTGAAAAGATCGATTCCAGAAAATGAGGGCAGAAAATGGACATGACCTACATTCAGTGGCGTCCCACTTGGTGCGGCAAGAACGTCAGTGATACTAGCTCCAAAGCCTTAAGACAAACTGATTATTTTACCTTCATGGAGTTTTCCTAATAAGATTGCTTTCTCAGGACTGAGCTTCTACCGAAAGCGAAAGAGGAACTCACGGGAGTAACACCGCCAAAGTCGGACTGCAGGATAGCAGCGTTCTGGGCGATGTTGATGGTGTTAGGGTCCGCGGCAGATCCCTACATCGATGCGGTTAGACTTTGCAGACTCTCAGCAGAGGCTCTTGACTTGCCCAGAACTTCTTGCCCTTGGCGGTGAAGCTGCTGTCCAAGCCGGCGGCAGCAACAGACCGCGCAAAGAGAGCGAGTGATATGAGAGAGAACAACTTCTGCATTTTGAAACGACACTGAAGTAGTTGGTGTATGCGTTATGTTGAGGTAAATGCGGTATCTCCAGCCGTTTTATAGGTGTTTTCATCGTTAAATTGTGCCGTTCGAGTGACGAAATACATCTTCGAAGAGTCATGAGTCTCCCAAACCGGAAAATTATGGGTGGCGCTTTACATCGGAATCGGCTGAGACGGTTTAACCTCGCTAGAAGAATGTGTTGAACAGATGCGTTCCATCCAGTTTGTAACGCCTAGACGACGATATATTGTCCATTCTTCATGTCTAAGGCGTCTGTGCACGCACAATTTTCACGCTTACTGAAGCGTTTATGCAGGCACTTTGGAGCCGCCCAGGGACGCAAAAGCAAGGCGGCGGAGTCTGTTGGATATGTCGCGTGGCATTGCAAAGTCCGTGGAGTCGTAAGGAACTGTGGAGCAACGCCTGGGTGCTAAGTTCTTGGCCCCATGGTGACCCATATGTGAAGCCTGGTACCAAGAAGGGACTATATGCGTGGGTATTACTCGTAAATCTTCTCGAAACTTGGATTTCGTGAGATTACAAGGAGGAGGGTCAAGTTCTCATATCGTACCATGAATTGTCAAGGAGGACAAAGTTGCGAAGTATACTGTCCGTTTAAGTCCGCCATTGAAGCTGAGCCAAAGCTGCCAAGTTAAGATTAATGTTTGTATTGAACCTATTTTTAGGTCAAAGCGCTCGACTTTTGATGAGCGTGCACACAATGCCGGGTCAATTATATTATTAGCATACTGGCCCAGAATATTGCTGAGCCTATAATGAGATTTAAATTATTCCCAATCCTTGTTTGTCCTTCAAACCGACATTCATTTGTATATCTAAGTTACCGAAACCCTCTCTGCTTCAACCAACTTCAGACGAGTAGGGAAAACCATTCAGGAACATTTCTTGTGACGTTCGAGCTTCGAACTATGTGGCCGAGGGAGATACTTAGATGCCAAATATCCGCCCCACAGCAAGAGCGGGTTCCTAGGGGCTCGCCAAGGTCACCACCAGTGGACCCGGTCCGCACGTCCGCTCCGGACCAGACTCGGTAGATCTTTAATTCGGTTGCGTTCTGGTCGACGTAGCGATACGCCATAAGGCCCAGCCAGCCTAATGGGGTGTCCTGCTCGATATATGTAATACAAGGCAGAGATCAGAGGAGTCACGTTTCGGCAGTTCATTTCATGGGGCTTCATAAGGGCTTGACCGAAGAACCACACACACTTGGCATTGAAATCGATCATTTTTGAGGCAGCTCCACGTAGGATCATGGCTTCACATGCATCTTCTTAAGGGCTTGACCGAAGAACCACCACACTTGGCATTGAAATCGATCATTTTTGAGGCAGCTCCACGTAGGATCCCATCTCCACTAACTGAGGGCATATTCACAATAGCATAATGACTGGCACTGACTTAGCGGTCGTCAGCCGATGGTACGAACGATCAGACAGATGATCAGCGAATGGTGTGTGTAGAGGCATCTGACGTCCAAAGAGGTCGGGTGTATAATGGTATACGACGCAGTCTACTGGATACCTTGCGAGTAATGCGGGCCTCCACACACGAAAACAAGATGTAATCGAAGGGAAGCAGAATGCCAGTGAAGCGTGGAGTTCGCCTGTTTCACCCACGAGGCTGTGTCGTGTTTTTTTCCGAAGGGCAGTACTACTTGGCAACTACTGACCTGATGCACTGGTGTAGTTCAATATCCGTCACAGCATTTAAACACTCATATCCTTGCTTGTGTTAATAGCAATATGCCGATTCATTTCAGCAATCAAAACGTCGGGCATTCAATATACTTCGATGGGTGGTATGTAATGCAGCTCCAGAAAAATACAATCCCAATAGAAGAACAAGATGCTCATACAAGCCTGATAACACCGACCCGAAGAGGCGGAAACGGCGGAGCCTGGGACATGTCGCATACTGTCTTTTCGCCCCGTGTGAGAATTTGGTCACTCTTGTTTGTCGGACCGAGTCGGGCGCTTTTGGTTAACGGCGTTGCCGTATTTCCTGTGGATTGAACAATGATCATGGGTTACGACAGGTTGCGTTCCTCTTGTGCCTTGAGCAGTAGGGGCCGCTCATCGCTTTTTAAGCGCTATTCCCGCCTCAGCAAGCCGCCACGTCCGCATTACAACTTGGGGCGCTGGAGTTGGAAGTCCAGGGTATGAGAAATCATGCCTGCTCTCGCGGAAGTCGCGGGAGAACATTCATGAGCTTCATAACGAGACGAAAGATTGTTTTCTGTTGTACTTTACGCGGCTTTTAGTTTGTACTCTGGAGTACCGATTCCCCATCAGGAAAGGAATGATGCAGCCCTGACAACTCTATGATCGGTGCTGCCATACACTCGAAAGGGCAGTTCTTGTATATCCACGTGGCCGAGCCATGGCTTTGTTCTAATTTTGGGAGCATTACAACCGGTACTAATACAACAGACCCAGGACCACGCCAACCGGTCCAAGACTCCAGGTTCCATCCCCCACTTTCATCCTCTAGGTCTTTAGGTGAATCAATTTGCTCCTTTCGTTTTCTTCTGTAGTATTATGTCTTATGACGATCTTTCTGTGAGTACATTCCACCCAGTGCCTTTGATTTTCGTGCTTATCGTTCTTTACAGTCGCAAACATGCGAAAAATCGTTGCCGCTGGTAAGTCTCATTGATCAAAGGAATTGTTATCTTGAAGCTTATTTAAGTGACCAGCTCCCTCCATCGCCCACGACGGGCACACATAAAGTGAAATACCATGGCCATGAGAATCGGGACTTTCAACTGCAAGTAGATCACACGCCAATCGATCTGACTTTGATCATGCCTCATTATCGCGCGCTTCGTCAGCCCATTGACCATAGGATGACGATTGCCATAAGAAATCGATCCGCGCCCATCAAGCTCAAAGTTGTGCGTCTCGCCTCCTTATTTCCCAATAATTTCCGTCTGATTTCATTTCGGCCTCAGTGTCGGAACACGCCACTGTCTCGATTTCACCTTGAAGTTTTTTCTGATACATCAGATGTGACAATTTGGATTCCATCGGATTTCAGGGGACGAATATTTCACACTGGCAAGGCTGCCTTTTCTGCAGGGTTTGTGAACAGGATCATGCGCAATGCTCGATTTAATGAGCCATTCACCGAAGAACGGTTGAATGAAGATGACGTCTTCGTACATACAAAGGGACACATCACATTCCGGATGTGGGACATCCAGATTCGCGCTCCTGAAAATGCTCCCAAAGAATCGCTGAAGCGTCTATTCGGATGTGTTCGTCGTTCACCCGAGACAGCTATAAATTGGGACTTTTTGATCGAGGACTAGACATTCGTATTCTTTTTCGTTCTCGACTGGCTCTTTCTGGGACTTTTATTTCCGTGTTGTATCACCGGCATCCACTCACATACTCGCAATTCTTCAATTTCGGCATTATCGCACCCGCATTGCACTTTTTTTCCTTCGCACACCACTACTGTAGCATTATATCCCGTTCCCTGCCTCTTTTGTAGCACTATGGGTTTCGTTTACACCAGTTTATAGGTTAGTGCGCCCTATGACGCCTTTGATTTAAATACTTCATGGATTTGGATTCATGGAATAGCAGAAAATGTCACACCTGGGCAAAATATGATACAGATGATTACTATCGGTACAACGGTGTCTCCATATTTAAGAGTTCAAATGTCCAGAGGTAAACCTCGACGACCTGCATCCCGTAGGCATTGCTCCACCGTATCGAGAAGAACGGGGTTCTCCAATGCAGCAGCCACACGCTCCTTGTCATTTAGTTGCTTGTTGACTAAGACATTTCAAGCCTAGGAAAAAGAGTAGTCTGGTAGAAGTACGTACCGGCATGCTCGCTCTGATGCGATCCTGGCTTGACGAAGAGGTCGACTTTGAAACGGCTAGGAAGGCTACGCAACAAGCGAACCCGAATGCAAAGACCTATTGGGCGCATGAAACCTCCACCACAAGGCCTAGAAGAAAGGCACAAACCGATCAAAGTGGACATTCCACAATGAGGGACGGTAGGAGTGAATTCGACGATAACACGGTTTTGGTCTATGGTGATTTGTGGTGCAGATACCACCCTCAGTTCTTCAAGCGTGTTCGGGTGTTCGGGGTCGTATATTGAGCGGATAAGATCTGACCATAAATCAGCAACTACACCAAAACCAGAGAGATAGAACACCTCTCACCGAAAACCTCATCCTGGTCGATAAGCTCCACATCGTCTATGTCGTTGTCTGAGCTTGTTTGCTCGTCAATCCACAGAGACTGAGCCAGTAGTTCTGACTTGCGGCCGATGCTTTTCGTTGGAGAAAAAACGACAGGGTTAGGATTGAAAACTTCAGTAGGCATAGTGATTCCTAAGCTTTGTGGAGGGGGTCAGAGATCAAGTGATGGTATTTTCTGACCGAGTCGGAAGAACCTGGGCGCTTCTCATTAATGGGTCACAGTCACAACGACACATTCAGACGCGTCCAAACTTTGAATTGTTACCCTTCGGGTCTCTACCTCTACTTCCAAGTCTTTGTACCGCAGATTATGCCGCCAAAGGTGAATATCTCCACAGCCTCGTGAAAGTATCGGTCACTAAGCCCATACTTCTTCCACTGACAGCGAAAACTCAACGACGAGGACTCCAAGGAAACCACGCGGTCGACCCGCAGCTCCACGCGTAATAAGACGACTACAACGAGGAACGGGCCCACAGAGGATGCCTCAAGCAAAGTAGTTGCCAAACGTTCTAAAACGTCTTCATCCAAAAACCAAACGTTCGTAAATGTTATATCCTACTGCACTCTTTGATGGTTCTGATACTATTCTAGGGAGGACAATCAGGACTCAGGTGAACAACAGGTATCTATATTCGTTCTCGTGGTCCATTCGATTGCTCATGCCGCATGGTTTTCCGCAGCCCGTGAAGAAGCCGAGAACAACAAAGAGTAGTGGCAAAGGAGACAGACAAACAAAAAACAGTTCTCCTCAGTGCGTAGACATGTTGTTTCCCCCTCTTATATCTTTCTTAGCATCTGGTTGCCTTCATATATTAATCCCACCTTCAATGCCATATATTACCCCACTTTGCGTCGAACTCGTGTCTTGGAACCAGGAATGATGATGTAAGCATCGCCCCTTTCTTGGTAGTTTCTCAGGCTGGAGCCTCAGGGCTGACATACACACTCAAGGAGGAAAGCGGTGTCACTAGACAGACGCTAGTTGAGTAAGTTCATCTCCTGACATATTCACACAGCTTCTCGTCCCACCGACCCTTACTTCAAAATATTTAAATACGCTCCAATCGGAGTGATATTGAATGAAGCACCCATGCCCTTTTGCTCCATGTTCTTCTGCTGTTCGTCTAACCAAACAAAACGTATCTACAGCGACGAGGAGCATAAGGTTAAACCAAGCAAGTCTTCATCCTCTACTGTAAGTACTGTGTACCTCTTTGCACTACGCAGCTCATGCAGAGGATCAGCATATTGAACCCTCCCCAGCTAACTTGAAACCTCCTGAACCCACAGAAGCAGCCGCAGTTCTCTCCGTGAAGGATGAACCATACACCCCACAGCGGGCAATTACTCTTTTTGAGAGCTACGCCGACCCTGATGAACCCAATGTAATCGGACCTGAAGGCTTTGAGAAGCTCTGCACTGATGCGAACCTCTCGATGGAGGGCTCTGCCCCTCTGATTCTCGGATGGCAAATGGACGCGAAGGAAATGGCTAAGATTTCGAAGGAAGAATGGGTCAGTGGTACTAAGGCTCTTCGGTGCGACCTTTTTACTCTCTTACCATATTCAACTTACCGTTTCTGGATTGGCACAGGATATCGTCACCAAAGCACATTTCTACTGCGTTGACAGACCTCGAAAATCTGCTCGTATATGGCAAATCTCCTATCAAGAAACCTAAAGTCGACTCCTATGACAGAACCAAGTATTGGACGTACGCTGCTAATCCGAAGGGCGCATTCCAGAAACTCTATCTCTATTGTTTCATGCTTGTCAAGCCGCCGTAAGCTTCGTACTGGAGTACTTCGTTCGAAAACTAACCAGAATCATGGAATGAAGTTCGTCAAAGAATATTGAAATGGAGGTATTTGGGTTTTTCTTAACAACACCTCATCTGGGATCTCAATTACCTTCGCCCTTAGACTGCAGTCGCCTTTTGGTCTGTCCTACTAGGGCCTAAATACCCTCTTATGAAGGACATCCTCGATTTCATCAATGTTGGTTGTGAGATCTTGCCTTGTGAACAGAACTGACGACTTCTGCCAGGAGAAAGGGACCTATCGCGCCGCTAATAAAGATCTATGGAATATGGTATAGTGTCTCAAATCTAACGTTCCTGCGATATTATTGAGTTATTTTAAGATGCTAGAGTTTTGTGAAACGATCAATCCTAGCCTGGATAACTTTGAAGCAGATGGGGTCAGTGTAACATTGTCTTGAGCTTATCAATTCTCAAATTAACTTTGACTTTAGGCGTGGCCAACACTCCTTGACGAGTTTGCCTCATGGAAGAAGGCAAAATCTGAAGCGTAGCCACCAGAAATGCACACTTCTTTGCTTCAAGGACTTTCTTTTCCCTATTCTTACCTCTGCACTGTTCTTATCTTTTGACGCATTAATTGCTCTTTATTTGCATCTGGTTTATAGCACATACTTGCATTGCTTTCCTCACATTCTTATGTTGCAGACTGTGACTTATTCAGACCGCGAACATGAAAACCAGGGTTGAGATTGATAAACCGCTAGGGATTGTGGCAATTATCCAGAGGGAAAGCACTGAAATTGTTCACAAACGTTATAGGTTGTGGACACTCGCAAAGAATCCGGCGAGTGATTACGCGGACGTCTGGAGGACAGGTACAAGTAAAACTAATGTCATTGTTCCCGGTCAATCGCAAATATAATCTTGCAGCTCGATTGAAATGCACAAAACGAATGATTTCGTTGTGGAGAAAATCGGGTGGTGCGTTGGAAGAGTCTAGGGCCCATTCTACCTCGAGGGCCAAATAAGTCGGTGCTGGAATCGACTCATACGCATCCAACAGTTTATACTGTAAAAGAGAGTTCTTTGAGCGTTAGCAGGGATGCACAGGCATTGAAAAATTGCCGTCTTGAGCCTCTGTCGTTGATACTTTATGAGTCACGGGGAGTGCTCGCAATTTTCGGAAGCATATGATTCCAGCAAGCAGGTCGTCGGAAAGTGCCAACGGTCAGCCGGCGCTAATCGATCGCCTTGAAAGTTCAACTCCGTCAGTGTACCCTGATTCTGCAGGATTTCGGTGTAGATCCATTTGTCGAGCTCATATGTAGGTGCGATCCGTGCCGCTTGAAACGAGCTGAAACAGGGATGGAGGGCCAAGAAATCTAGGAGCATCAAGTCGTCGATGGTGTCTTCTAACATATAGCAGTCTACCGATGACGTGATCACCCTCACCGTTTTACAATCCATGAGGGGAAAGTGTTCAAGTCGTTTGAAGTGGTAGAGACAATTCTCGAAGAGATTTAAAATCATTTTAGACCTTTTAGACCTTTTCAGCTGGAAAGTATTCAGCGGCAACGCGAGTCCTTCACTGCTGATTTGCGCAAAAATCTTTTGGAGCTCTTCAGCAGTGCATTGTTCTGACCAACATCTGGAAATGTGAAGCCTTGTGAGATTTGCAGATCGGACGAGAAGGAGAGTAACTTCGAAGACCACAATGGGATCTGGATCCCATAACAAACTAAAGGCTGCCAGATCGGAGATGGGCTGAAGAGTGAACGAGGGAGGTGGGTCGAATATCATTTTAAGGGTCAGGGATTTTAGGGAAGAAATACTGCCCAACGTGCTGATTGTTGCCTGAAAGACTTCCTCTGGTTCACCGGATGAGTGATCGTGGACATATCTAAAGAGGTCATAAGTGGGAGAGTTCTTGAAATATCCCTGGAATATTTTACTTGCTGCACGGACTCTAGGCTCAGGGACGAGATCGCACTATAGATGCATGTTTGCATCCTTCTGTCTTCTCATTTGAGTGTTGACCCATTCATGAAGATGTAGAAGAAAGTTAGATATTTTGTGTGACGAAAGACATTCGAGCCGGGTTTGCAGCCTGTTTCCCAGGTGCAAGTGTCTCGATGATCTCGTAAGAGTATGGTGGTTGAGTAGATCGGGAAATAAGGTCGAGCTTGCAGAATAATATGGATGACGCAATCCCCCCAAGAATCTTCGCAGCAAGGCAGACGTTATAGAGTGCTCGAATCCCCTCGTTTCTAGCCCATTGGTAGACGAGTCCTCGGGACTGGGCAGCAGCTTTTCCTTTTAATATCTCAAGAGCTTACGCAGCATCTGGGATCAAAGGTCTAGAGGGCGAAATCATTGTCGGAAACCCGGAAAAGGGTGTAAGGCCGAACCGTGAGGACGACTCTGCTTCCGGGCGTGAAACGATGTACAGGACGTTCGGGACTACTGTAACTACTCGACCCTACAGGATATATCTACAAATAGTACCGTGCTTCTACTAATCAATGTCAAATCATCGAAGTGCGGATCCGTGTGAGCACGCCCGCGGGCTTACGAAGGGCTAAACAAAGATATAAGACATAAGAGACAGTTAGTTCGAGTCAAAGCCGTGACATCGCTTAAAGCCTACGATGGACTTCAGGGTTCGAGTGCACGCCGAGCATCGGCCTTGTCGAGAATATCGAACACCATATACCACAAGAGTGCAAAATCCAGATCACCACTGGGTACGGAAAGACGGTCCAAGGTGCCAACGCTTACCATCCTTCCGGGGCCATGACGTGCAACGTCATTGTCGGGGTGGAATTAACTTTGGGCGAGTAGTTTGGATTGCGGGTAAGGAAAGAGAGACCATTAAAGTTTTAGCAGCCGTTTCCAACAAAACCTTGCCCTTTTGTTCGGGGATCTGGCACGCATTAATGAATCATTGATAGTCGCCTGGTTAGATATATGGTCTTCATGGGGTCACATTAAAGGCATGAGAGACATATGCATTAAGGCCCAGGTTTCGACGAAACCAGTGATGGTGAACGTTTCAACGGGAGTTACCAATATTAATTCTTCATTGTGAACTCGAACATAAGACTCAACTCGGCGATGGCTTCTTTCTCCCATACGGAACAGATGGTAAAATCAGCAGAGATCGAGTGTTGTGTCGGAGTGGTAAAACATAACTTCCTAAGTGCTGGAAGTCGCAAGCAGGCATTGGAAAGCTTGTGCTGTAGGACAAATCAGTCTCGCGCTGGTGGCAGCAGAAGAATTTGCTGACTACTTCTGAATAATTAATTTCCTTGATGTCCTCTTTCGAAACAGTGAAAGATACAAATAGAACCTCCAAACGCTGACATCTCATGATCTCCGTTAACTGGCAGTCAGATAGTTCTAGTGGTCTGGACCAGCCATAATTGCCGTGTTTTGACACTTTTAACGACCCCGCTGTATCGGTAGTACCTCTCCTCGGTCTCGGGGGTGAATCCCTTGCATTCCCTGGAGTGCAGGTGCAAGAGCTCGAACCCGGAATGGGTGGATGGAAATTTCAGGAGTATCGAATCGTTTTCAGGTAGGGTATATAAACACCAAAAGTGTTGAGATCGACCGTGATTCTCCTGAGTGTAAGTTTCTTCAGGGGAAGTGTGACGCCGAGGTGAGTTACTTGACTGAACATATCATAGAGGTCTAGCCGTGGCACGATGCTTGAATGATGATGCTCAAGATGGAACTCGGAGAGGTTCGGTGATCAAGTGAGAAGGCGAGAAGATGGGCAATTTCTGACTCTAGCGTTGGCGATTTCGAGTTGAATCCGTAGGGCAGCTTAAAGATACGAAGATTTGAAATGGGTGGCAGAGAAAAAGAGGACGGTAGCAGCTCAGAATACATCGCAATGTCCAGCGATCTGAGAGAAGGAAATTTCCCAATTGCGGTGATGGTTCGGAGAAAAACTTCGATAGGATCTTTTCTCGGCTAATAAATGCACCTTAAAGCTCGATGAGGGGTCTGCGATGATTTTCAAAGAAGAAAAAATGCTCACATTACGGATTCTAGGCTCGTCAAAGTCGAGATCGCATCAAGTACCGTTGATTCATAGATATCCTGCTTCTAATGGATGAGACGATAGTAGTAGTACGGCTTTTTAGCTTGAGGTTCCAGCGAAAAGGGACCGAATCTCATATGAAGCAAGCGGAACAACAAGGGCGATGTGATCACCTCGAATGACTTTAACACGAAGGGAAGGTTTCAGAGGTCCCGGTCCCGACCGCGCTTGAGGGTGCCAGGAGTGACGGAAGATAGCAGTTTTCTAGGGTTGACAGACCGTTGTCAGCCTGGGGGGTTTGACACGCCGGATACGAAAAGAGCCAGCGAAAAGTAGAGTTGAGTTCCGATAGCTTGTCTGTTCGTTTGCCGATTACATACGAATTTGTTAGGGTCTCAATGTCGTCGTACTAGGGATGTTGCGTTCAATGGTCAATATTCAATCCAGAGATGGCGGAGAGTGCACGAGGAACGGGGGCGAGAAGACAAACAAGGAGAGTTGATCGGACGTTTGAAGTCAAAGACGTCAGGGTCACTCAACCCCACGCCGAGGTACAAAGCAAACGGCCGAAATCCGAAAAGTCGAAAGTCAAGTCCCTCGAACAAGGAAGTATTCTCAAGCGCTCTACGACCAATGAACAAATATATCAGCTTCGTCACTCTTGGAGTCTCTAGTTTAGAACCCACCAGTTATCAATCATTCGTTCATACCAACATGAGATTTTTACCACGACCTTCCATCTGCGGGAAAATCCTTCCAAAACTTGCAAACGCAGTCCTGCATACTGTAGACGTTTCGGTCGGGTGCTTCTGAGTCGTGACGACAGACAGGGGAGGCGAAAGAGATGACGGGAGATTGATGTTCCGGCGGGATGCCCTCATTCTCAGACTCAGCGTTCGGACGGCTCTCAATTATAGCACCGTGCCTCACCTGTATATAAGGACATTCCCAGACGTACTTGCCACTGCTCACTCTTATTCTCTCACCTATCTTGCTCAAGGTGTAAGTACGGCAATAGTGTGGCTTTGAAGGCATCCCCAGCCGGAGCTTAATTATTCCATTTAACCGGATCATATCGTGTCCTTGCTATCATCACCTACCTCATTGGCCTCTTTACTACGCTACATTTCCTACCCGCAGTCCATCGTACAGTTTCTCCAGAGGAACCCCAGCATATACCAGCATTGATACCTACGACCCTCTCATACCTCCTCCACAATCTCTCCCCTACAAAATCTCTTTCAAGCGTAAAGCATAATGCTCCTCACACATCTCGCACGACGCACCCCCGGGCCAATGAGCACCATGGCACGCGTACGCTCAGGAGTTCTTCAGCGGACAAGCTTGGGTAATCTAGCATCATCCCGAACTCAAATTCTAGCAATCGTTCGAGCGTATAGTATACCCGCTGCGGAACCTCCGAAGAAGAGTAAAGTTTGGAAATCGGCTGAAGAGGCTGTTAATGACGTTCAGTCTGGACAAGTGTTGATGGTTGGTGGGTTTGGATTGGCTGGTGTTCCGGGTATGCGATTTTTGTGTTGTTTATTGATGTTAGAAGCCTGATTGATGTGCAGATACGCTTTTGACTGCGTTGACGAAGAGGTCGGAGGTACAGAATTTGACTGGTGTGTCGAATAACTGTGGAACAGTCGAGTCTGGATTGGGTATGTATAGCTCTTAGATGAACAGATGGAGATTTGTATTCTGACATATTGGATCGTGTTGAGGTCTTCTCTTAAATTCGGGACAACTCAGCAAGCTTATTGCTTCATACCCTGGAGGGTGAGTTCTTAACAATATTCATTCGAGGTACATTATACTAATCCGACATGCGATGACCCAGCAACAAGAAATTCGAAGCAGCATTCTTGGATGGTGACATCACACTTGAACTCGTGCCTCAAGGAACACTTGCCGAACGTATCCGAGCACACGCAGCTGGTATACCAGGGTTCTACACACCCACAGGCGCATCCACCGCCATTGAGAAGGGTGAAATCCCCCAACGTTACAATCCTGGCGGAGCAAAGAACGGTATCGCCATTCCGGGCATTACAAAGGAAGCGAAAGAGATTAATGGAAGACGATACGTCCTAGAGACTTCTATTCCTGGAGATGTTGCGTTTGTGAGAGCTTGGAAGGTGGACGAAGTTGGAAACTGTGTATTCCGTTATGCTTCGAACAATTTCAGCGCACCAATGGCAAAGAATGCGAAACTGACTATCGTGGAGGTATGCGTTTCCCTTGGTGGCGAAATATGTTGTGAGGTATTTGTGTGGCTGATTGTTTTTCCTCCCTTTTTTCCGATAGGCTGAGAACATTGTCCCTGTTGGGTCTATCTCGCCCAACGCAATTCATCTTCCTGGAATCTATGTTGACAGGATTGTCCCAGCCACGTTGGCTAAACGAATCGAATTCGAAACTGTCGCCGAAGAGGGTAACGCAGAAGATTCTGCGGCTCTCGACCCTGCAAAGGCAAAGGCAAAAGCACTCCGCCACAAGATTGCCGCCAGAGCTGCAAAGGAGATCAAAGATGGCTTTTACGTCAACTTGGGTATTGGAATGCCAACCCTTGTACCAGAACATCTGGCCAAGGGTGTCCGTGTATGGTTGCAAAGTGAGAATGGTATACTCGGTATGGGGCCGTACCCTACGAGGGAGAAACTCGATGCGTGAGTGATGATCACAATTTAAGAGGAGGCGGGCGTGTGGAGTGGCGGACTGACGTTTTGTGTCTTTTGGGTTTCCAGGGATTTGATTAATGCTGGCAAGGAGACGGTTACTCTCGTCCCTGGTGCTTCTGTCTTTGGTAAGTTTCTAGGTTTTGGAAGTCTCCGCCTGTGGTGCATTTTCTGATGTCGTGTGCGTAGATTCAAGCGACTCGTTTGCGATGATCCGTGGTGGTCATGTCGACGTGGCCATTCTCGGTGTATGTAGCCGGCGTGGCAGAAATTTCATATTATTTTTTTCTGACGAGGTGATCGTATTTAGGCGATGGAAGTCTCCCAGGCTGGTGATATTGCCAACTTCATGATACCTGGCAAGATGTTGAAAGGTGTGCTCAGAGTTGGCCCGATCCCACCGCGTCCTCCGCTCATCTCGTAATGCACACAGGTATCGGTGGGGCAATGGACTTGGTGTCGAACCCAGACAAGACCAAGGTCATTGCGGTCATGGAGCACTGCTCCAAGAACGGCGCCCCCAAGATTCTCAAGGAGTGTGCGCTGCCGTTAACGGGAGCCCGTGCGGTGAGCACGGTCGTGACGGAACTCGCAGTGTTCAAGGTCGATCGGGCCGCTGGGGAGCTTGAGCTGACAGACCTGGCCGAGGGCGTGACTGTGGATGAGGTTCGGGCAAAGACAGGGTGTGATTTCCGAGTGCGCAGCGAGCTCGGTAGGTTTTAAAAGGGACATTAGGGCGGAGAAGTAGTGTTGTATTTTTAGTGAGAATAAAGTGTTACATAATAGTCGAGCATGTGTGGTCTTTGGTTTCATCAACACCCCTTCCCAAGTCTCTGCGAGTGCAAGTCTGTCCATGGGCTGGCTGGCCGACCTCTTCTCTTCGCACCGCGCCAGAAAGGGCCAGGTCATAACTCACACCAGTGACGCCTTTGCCCTTCCAACTGCCTCCCCACTGCCCCATACTCACCCGGACGCTTTCAACCCCGATACCCTTCACACCCCAGAACCCTCACCCAGCCCGTCGGTCTACACATACCCGCCTCAGGGGCCAGCTTCCTACGGCTATGTGCCCACCTCGTAAGCCTGCTAATTATTCTATGATTTTTTCTAAACACAAAAACACACAGCGCTGGTCTCTCTCGTCCAGCATCTGGAGCTATCCTCCCAACTCACATGGACGCCCTTCACACTCCCCTCTCACCCCAACCAGCCTACCCCCCTCTCGCGAAAACATGGGCCAGGATCCGAGCATGGCTAACTCGCGAATACCCCGAACTCGGCGACACCCTCAACTACGGTATTCTTCCAGCTGACCTAGCACAAATCGAAATGCAATTCGGTTTTGCCTTGCCTCAGGTTGTAAGGGAATCATATTTAGTATGTGATGGACAAGAAGCAGAAAGTGCTGCTGGATGTTCAGAGGGTTTGTTTTTTGGGTTGACGTTGTTGCCTTTGGAGGATGTATTTGACGAATGGAGGTTTTGGAGAGAGGTTGATTCGGATCCTGCGACAGGTGCGAATGAGAAGTTGAAGGAGCTTATGCAGAGTGCTCCGACGGGTTGGGTGCGGAAGGAGTATTCGCAGAGAGGTTGGATACCGCTTATAGCGGATAAGGCAGGGAATTATATTGGTGTGGATTTGAACCCGGCGGAGAGTGGTCAGGTTGGGCAGGTCATTGTGTTTGGAAGGGACTTTGATACAAAGGTGGTGCTGTGGAGAGGGGATGGATTGACAGGTTGGGCAAAGTGGCTTGCTGCATTTGCGGAAGAGTTGGAGAGCGGCGAGGGCTTCGAGTTGGGCCCCGCAGAAGCGAGCGACGATAGTGAGGATGAGCTCGGTTATGAAAGCTACTTCTACGACGGGACAGGCCGAGGTCAGGGGGACGGCGGGGGTGACACCGGTGGGGTTGGCGGACTAAGATTAACTGGGGAGTATAAAGGCTGGAATGTGATGGAGGCGTGGGCCGACAGGAGTCTTAGAAAGTGGCATGAGGCAGGCGTTGCAACGGATGTACCGCTTTTACCGTCGGAGGATGCCATGAAGGGAAAGGTATGTTTTATTTTTGTGCATGCAAATCCCTGTCCCAGCGGCTATCTGGGGCAGGGGTGTATGTATTTTTGAACTTTTATCTCTAATAACCGAGTTCGGTCTTTGACAGGGTACAGACCAGAAGGTTGGGCTCGGTGTTATGGACGTTCACGGATCTGGAGCGGAAATACCAATTCCAGTTCTGGCTGACATCGACGAACCGATTCCTCCACCC
The DNA here is from genome assembly GCA_001563735.1 of Leucoagaricus sp. SymC.cos. Classification (NCBI taxonomy): domain Eukaryota; kingdom Fungi; phylum Basidiomycota; class Agaricomycetes; order Agaricales; family Agaricaceae; genus Leucoagaricus; species Leucoagaricus sp. SymC.cos. Next base: position 29,670 of record KQ962004.1, read on the forward strand.
ACCGCACCTGCTATGAATGGAAAACGGGCATCGCAGAATATACCCACCATCTCTGTGACAAAAGCCCCTGCACCTCGCCCTGTCGATCTGCCAACGGCACAAGATATCGTGGAAGAACCGTCAACTCTTAATTCGTTTGACGAGGAAGGTGGAGACCTTGAAGCTGGTCGTGGTCGTGGCCCTCCCCCTTCTTCCCAATCTCAGTCGGGTTCTAAACCTTCATCACCTACAAGTCGGTGGCCGGTACAACCACCATCTATCAGTCCTGTACCACACGGGATTGTAGATCCACTCTCAGATGTAATGTCCCCACGGGAAGATTCTACGACCCCTCTTGTGCATGCATTGTCGGACCCTGCGGATCTGCTGGCGGATTCGGCTAGACCATCGTTGGAGAGGGAACCTGTTGAACCGTCGGTCTCAGAATCGTCTATAGTTGAAAAACCGTTAGTGGAGTCGCCGAAATTGGTTGATGCTGAGTTTGTTGCAGAAGGAAAGGAGGACGCTGGGGCTGAGAGCGACGACGACGAGGAGGAAGAGGAGGAAGAGAAGGAGGAGGAAGAGGAGGAAGAGGAACCATCAGAAAACGCGATTAGGCTTATTGGTGGCGGGGGAACCTCTGGCGTTGTACCGCTTGAGCCTCAATCGAGTGAAGACTCGGAAACCGTTCACGTGGAAAGCGCAACAGAGATCCAGAAGCAGCAGAAGGAAGCTGACGTTGCAAGCGTCAAGTCTGTCGAATCATCTTCAAGTACCAAGCAAGGGACTCCCAAGAAGACGAAGAGTGCCCTTTCAGGGTTCAAGAGGTTTAGTGGTTTCGGAGGGTTGAAGAAGAAGGGTTCGGTCGGGAGCCTCAAATCTATCAAGGAGGGGCAACAGTGATTCAAATCACCAATCACATAAAAACAGCTTCGAGTCTTCTGTATCACTGTTCCTGCTGTTGTAGTTGGATTTGGTGTTCGTTTTTTGTACGTTCACTTGATCATTCAATGTTCGATTTTTGGCTTTCTTTTTTCCACTCACATGTCGTACACTGCCGGTAATAATTCTCCGCTCGTTTCTTTTTCTTAAAGCCTTGATACCATTGGACTTTTTTGATAATATCCAAGATACTACTATAGTCATAACCATGCATTATTATACATGCACCCACTTTAACCCTCATTTCCATCTTAGGTTTGGCCAGAGAAGACAGAAGAAGAATCACAGAAGAGCACGAAAGTAGACATGGGTCATCGAGATCAGCTGTGATGTGATGCGAGGTCGTGTGAGTCGTGAATTTGCTCACGTGACACCGTGTTTGGTCCAACGCGCTGTCGTGGTTCACTTGCATTTCTGTCAAGTCAAGCCCTGTCTCCCTCCATTCCTCTTCCTCCATCATGGATACCATTATATCCTTGATGCTGCATCCGCGTCTTACGACGCGACTTGCAGCTGGCAGTGAATCTGGGTGGTTCGATCCTATTTACCCTCTTACCCTCTTCTTTGCTTTTGGCATTTACACTGTGGTGCAAAAATATCATAAGAAACATAACAGTCCTATACCAATCCAATACGCCGTACCTTTGGTACATCTTCCTCTTCCTCTGCCAACGAATTGTTTAACAACATCCACAGCAAGCAGACCCAGATTTCCAAGGCCAAATCATACCCGACGCAAATCTAAACTCACACGTCGAAAACCCCGAACTAAGCCAACTATTCCCCGTTGCCGATCGCAAATTCATAACTGCCTTCGATCCTGCTACGGGACTACACCTCGGAACTGTTTCGGCAGATTCGGCAGATGATATTGCACAGAAGATTGAATGGACGAAGGAGGCACAGAAGAAGTGGAAACATACGACTTTTACGCAGAGGAAGAGGGTGGTTAGAACTTTGATGAAATGGTTGGTGGATAATCAGGATGCGTGTGCTAGGATTGCGTGTAGAGATACTGGAAAGACGTGTGAGTTGCTGCTGTTATAATTCGCATTTTTGGCTCGTTGGTTCTCACTTGTGTACAGTGATTGATGCGGCTCTTGGAGAGATTTTGACAACGTGTTCTAAGATGGAATGGCTTATCAACCATGGAGAGAAGGCTTTACGACCTGAAAGACGTTCAACGAGTTTGATGCTTTCGTATAAGATCGGAGAGGTACATTATGAACCTCTTGGCGTTGTCGCTGCAATCACTTCTTGGAACTACCGTACGTTCACTCCTACCTGCTTTCATTCAAACAACCAAACTCATACCTGTACTTAGCACTACACAATGCCTGGTCACCGATTCTGGCTGGTATTTTTGCTGGTAATGGTGTGGTGCTCAAATGCTCGGAGAACGTAATTTGGTCAAGTGCTTGGTTCGTCGGTGCTATCCAGGAAGCTCTACGCGTGTGTGGACATGATTCTGAGCTTGTCCAGCTTGTGTGCTGTTATCCTGAAGATGCACCTGCTTTGACGAGGTCCCCGGAAATTAAACATATCACGTTCATCGGTTCTGAGGCTGTTGGAAAGAAGGTTTGTTGTTCATTAACAGTTGTAGGGGTTGATGCTCAAGAAGGTTTTTGTGGACTATTTAGATCGCGTTGGACGCTGCTGTGAATTTAACTCCGGTTACTCTTGAACTTGGTGGAAAGGACCCTGCGATTATCCTTCCCAACACTGATCTGGAAAAATGGTCTAGCACTCTTATGCGTGGAGTCTTGTAAGTTCGACTTCACTTGATTTTTGACACGCCCTAAACCTTTACCCTACAGCCAAAACATGGGACAAAACTGTATCGGCATTGAACGCATCCTTGTCCAAGAAGATCAATACGACGCGCTATACGAAATGCTCTCTGATAGAGTCAAGAAACTCCGTACAGGTTCGGTACTTACACCTACACCCGAAGGCTACATCAGCACCGTTGACTGTGGATCTATGATCAACGGTCATAGATTTGATGGTCTTGAGAAAGTTATTCGAGACGCTGTGGATATGGGTTGTCAAGTTGAAGGTGTTGGTGATAGTGCTGGACAAGAGTATAGACACCCACAGATGGGAACTGGGTATTATTTCACCCCGACGATTGTTGGTTCGGTCACGAAGGATATGGAGATTGCGAAGGTTGAGCGTGGGTGTCTCGATCTCGGTTTCTATTGTATGATATGTTGTTGACGCGACGATCCAGTGTTTGCGCCTATTGCACTACTGATGCCCTACGAAAATGTTAAGGACGCCATCGAAATTGCTAATAGCACGCGGTACGCGCTCGGTGCTAGTGTCTTCGGTCCCGACCAGGATGAAGCTCTGGCTGTCGCGAAACAACTTGAGTGTGGTATGGTTTCCGTCAACGACTTTGGTGTCTTCTATGTGAGTAAATTCATCCCTTTTCTCTGACTATTTTACTGACAAGTTTTTCCTTAGATTAAGTAAGAACGACAACCGCCACTTTGACTACCCGAACCATACTGACCTTGTCACTTTCGTAGCCAAGATCTACCATTCGGTGGTGTGAGGGGTAGCGGCTACGGACGGTTCGGTGGACCCGAAGGTCTTCGGTCACTAACAAATCCGAAATCCATCATCATCGACAGATTCCCTCGTGTCATTCAAACGAGTATACCCAAAGTCCTCGATTACCCTCTGCGTTCCTTGTTCTGGAGTTGGTGCGTTTTGTTCATCCTTGTCCTTGTTTTTCTCGAAGCGCCATGACTCTGACTGTTGTCTCTGTATACAGGGAATTCACAAGTGGCCTTGTGCGGTTCCTGTATGGCGATAGGTGGCGTACGAGAATTGCTGGTGTCCTTAGTTTGTATCGCGCTGCAAAGCAGTAGGATTTGGCTCAGTCGTGGTATGGGAGGAATGGATGCAAGATATTGTGGATGTGAATTTACTTTCTCGAGATACCAGACCCTTCTCAATGCTTGCTTGGATGAATCTTGCTGGGTGAATGGGATTCACGACTACTCGTTTATGATAGATATTTACCTACCGTTGTTGGTTGTTGTACCTACTTTTACCTACTTGCTTTGCTGCGCTTGCTGGCATGTTTTGGCTCCCATTAATGAAGATACGAGTCACTTCAATTGGACTCATGAACGAGACAGGTTCATCGTGAGAACCGTGACCCTTCCCATTGATGCACGACCTGAAATGATTACTACAGTGCTTCAGTTTCATCTTCATTGCGATCTGTTGTACCGTTCTTGGCTTTGGCTACTCGGCTACTTCAACTGCAGTAACAATTAGTAACAATTGCGTCAGGGTCAGACCTACGCAAGATGAAACGCCAGTGTGGCAGTACAACGTTCAACTGCATCAGATGGTCTCCTTGCACTTGGAAACGCTATTCAATTTAAAACACCCTCCTTCCAGAGAGGCTGTATAACTCTCAGTCATGGTCTCTTTTGAATAATTCCCAGATGAAATCATTCTTCAAGTTATTGACTCGGTAAGTGATACCACTTTTTAGACCCAGATTATTTTATCACGACGCATCCATGACGTTGTCTCCCCCGTCCTGTTTGCGAGACTTCACCTACTCTTCCGTAATACTTCGAGTCGAGAATCTACTGCTCCCGATACTCGACGCTGCCTTGAGATCATCCACGCACTCGCCGAACGAGCAACTCTTGCCTTTGAGCGTACAGTGTCACTATCTCTGTGTACGCGGGAGCTTTTCTGGACGGACGAAGATCAAGGAAGGGGGTTCTTGGGGCCCGGTTCGCGGTTCTCAGCGAAATCTTTGATGCCATTTGCGCATTGAGGAAATTTCGTACCATCCAGTAAGTTCTTCTCTATATTTCCCTGTACTTATACCTCACCCAAGTCAAATCACAGATATCAGCCTAACCTTGAGCATGAGCCTTCGAAGCTTGGGAATTCAGTGATCCGTGCCCTCGGTACACTTCTTTTCTTTGAAGGTTTCAACGATCTCCAATTTCTAGGCGACATTTCCCCTTCATTCACACTTAAACCTATTCGTAATCTCACCACCCTCTGAGTCTTCTGGATCTGGAATCAAAGCCACTACATCGTACCTGGGCTCGCTTCCCTCCTCGGGCGATGCCTCAATCTTCAGGATGTCTGTCTCAGTGGCCAAGCGTTGAAGGATATCACGTTTGAAGATCTGTTTGCAGACGTTGCCACGTTCGAACCTCCCTTGTGATTGAAGAGACTGGAATTGCATGGCATACAAATTGCGCCGGAGGATGTTGTTGATAATATTCGGCACTTTCAGCACCTCAGGTTTCTTGGAATAACTTCGAATACCGCCCAAGCCGCGGACATGATATTTGGCCAGATCTGTACTACTATTGCAGACGCAGAAGTTTATCTCGAAGGTGTAAAGACGGATGCTGCAACTGGCCCTTTCCTTCTTTCTTACCTCAAATCCTATTCTGGGCTCAAGCAGCTTCTCTTTGATGGCACAAATACGCCCAATGAAGCCCTGAACGACGCCATTGACCAAATTTATATCCAGGTTCTACTGAAACATTGTATGACTCTGGAGGAAGTTCAGCTTGGCTCCGCAAAATCCTACAACTGGTCTAAGTTACCGACAGCTGAACGGCTCAGAGGACTTGCGAAGTGTCAAAATCTCAGTTCCTCAGAGGTCTCCGTGGCCTTTTTTTTTTTTTTTTAAATCAAAAATTTATTGTGCGGTGCTCGATCGCAGTCTGTGCCTAACTAAAAACAAACACTAGCTAGGAAAGGCAATCAAAAACAAACAAAACTAATATACTCGTGATCAGAGCGTGGATATTGAAATTACTAGAAACGAAAACGAGACAGTAATACTATCAAGGCATATGTTTTGGTCGGTACCAATCAAAATCACTTACCAGCACATCAGACGACTGACTGGACAGGTGGAGGGAGACATGGAGACATGGAGACGCTAATGCGCAACCCAGCACGTCGGTGAAGAGTCGGAGTGGATGGGAATTGAGGAGGCGTAAGATCAGAATTGAATGCGAACGCCCTCGGGTTATAGGAGAGGAAGTCAATAAATTGACTTAGTGTGTTGATAGGGGTGTCTTCTCTAACATAGAGAGGACACCCAATGACAATGTGTTCTCTGGTTTCGAAGCGGAAGCCACAACGGCATCCAACAGATTCTTGAGGGAAGAAGCGCGCTCTATAGGAACCAATAGGCACGTGATTGGTGATAGCACGAGTAGCACATGTGATGATGTTAAAGTTAGTGACTGAGGAGTCACCAGGCTCAAGGAAGTATGATGATTGGAGCTCGTGTAACCAAGAGCCCCCATTATGATATTGAGGTAGAATAATTCCACCTTTGAATGATTTGCTATGAAGCATGAGGAATGACCAACTGTGATATTGTCAATTATTCAGGAATAATTGTTGCCATTCTTTAAGGCAGGAGTTGGTGACTTTTTTGTGAATATGTGACATGGAGACATCAGGACACAACCCAGCATGTCAATGATTAGATTTGGCCATGAGATAGACTTTGCAAAGAAGGCAGCACAAATGGCCAGGTTTTTCGGGAGCAGAATTGCAATCACATTGAGATGATTTAGAAGGTATGTACCAAAACTGAATAGATCAAGCTCTAGACTGTTCTAGCCATAGGCGAATGGCTTTTGCTGCAACCAATGAGTGATTTTGGCTGGGATGAATGGAAGGGTCTAGAAGAGTTCTAGATGATTGAATGTAATCGGTGATGATGAGGATGTGATCAACACCAGGAATAGAAATAGCTTTAGTCACTGCAAAACATTGTGCAGTGAGTTCAGCTTTGGGAGCAGTACATCGTCCATTAGGGATGGCAACAGAATGAGTAAGAATGTCTTAACACCATATTTGGTAATAGGCATTGGATTGCCAATTGGGGTTGTTAGGTAAACTGCCATCAATGACAATAACAGCAGTGTTAGGTGAGGAATGAGAGAGGGATAGGGCCTGTTCCAGTTGTCGAATGTATGTGCCAAGCTCATTTGGATTAGACCTATTGTAATCAAAGAAAGAAAATCGATCAGTAAATAAATTGAGAATTCTGGAACCAGGATAATTAGCCTTGTCAAGAGGACAAAATTGTTTAGTAGTGTTGGACATCATCATGTCAGCCTCCATTACTGACCCCTCTACTGCCAGCTTTTAAGCATCATTCATGAGGTCGATAGACCTCAGATGAGGAAGAGCACCCTTAGTGTTTTCAGCACTAAAGAGCATAAAGAGTATATGAGAACAATCAAGTGTCGAGTATCATAGGCTCATGGGGGAGTCCCCCTTCATGACCCTTAATTATATTTGCATGGCTGAGGCTCAGGCCTGTTGCGACAAGTAGACTAGGCAGTTCACTTTGTCAAGCTCCTCCAGGAGAGACTTTATGCACCTCACTGATGTGGGAGATAAGTGCTTGACACCCACCTACCTCTCTGGGGATACATGGCTTAAGCATTTGCATGATTCACCTACCTGTGCAAGGGTTTGCTGGGCAGTT